>CM067169.1:2773888-3018888 GCA_034093135.1 Erigeron breviscapus | reverse complement strand
TTTGGTAAAAATTATTATGTTCTATAAGAACTTGTACATTTCATGCATAAAGAACTTGTACATTTCATGCATAAAGAACTTATAAATTTGTATAGGTTTTTGGTATATGCCAATGTTACGTGAACGTAAGACGTGACGATGATGGAAGTTATTATATATTAAAAACGTTATATATACAAAAAGACGGATGAAAATAATCAAAACTAAATGTTTAAAAGTAAACCGTAACTGTGTGAAAATTGTTTTATGAAAACATGAGAACCCGAAAGTTTAGAGTCAAAAAAATGAAAAATAAAACATTGATACGGGACAAAGGTTAAAAAATAGAAACTTTAAGGGGTTAAGTTATATATACAAAAAGACGGATGAAAATAATCAAAACTAAATGTTTAAAAGTAAACCGTAACTGTGTGAAAATTGTTTTATGAAAACATGAGAACCCGAAAGTTTAGAGTCAAAAAAATGAAAAATAAAACTTTGATACGGGACAAAGGTTAAAAAATAGAAACTTTAAGGGGTTATTAAATTGGTAAAAAAAATTAGTATGTGTTATAAGAGTTTGTACGTTTCATGCATAAAAAACTTGTACTTGTTTGATGAAAACATGAAAACCCGAAAGTTTAGAGTTAAACAAATGAAAACTAAAACTTTGATACAGGACAAAAATTAAAAAATAGAAACTTTAAAGGTTAAAATGAAAATTGGTAAAAATTATTATGTGTTATAAGAGCTTGTACATTTCATGCATAAAGAACTTGTACATTTACATAAGTTTTTACCGAAAGTTTAGAGTCAAAAAAAGGAAAACTAAAACTTTGATACGGGATAAAAGTTAAAAAATAGAAACTTTAAAGGTTAAAATGAAAATTGGTAAAAATTATTATGTGTTATAAGAGCTTGTACATTTCATGCATAAAGAACTTGTACATTTACATAAGTTTTTAGTATATATATAATTTGTCGTTAAAAATAAATAAATAATATTGAAGTATAACTTGAGGAGTGGCTCCATGGATGACCGAGATACATGTAAACCACATGAGTTTTTTTTAAAAAATATGTATCAAATCTAAACTAGCATTTTACCCGCGCAATGCGGTGGTGGTGGTGGTAGCGGCGGTGTGGTGGTGGCGTAACGGGTGGCGGGGTGTGGTTATTATTGTAAATAAATTAATGTAAAAGGGGTAGTGTAGTTATTTTAGGAGTTGATGGGTCTATGTTGTAAATTTAAGGGTATTATAAGTATTTTAAGTAGAGATTTTTAAATTAATGAATAACAAAGGGTAAAATGGTCATTTCGTATAGGGACATTTTTATGAGAGAGATTGTTGAAAAGTGTTAGGAGAGAGAGTGTGATAATTTTTATAAAGTAGTAGAGATGATTTATTAAATGCTTCATATTTAAGTTAGATCAATAAGAATTATTATTTGTAACCATCGATCAAACAATCCAATGTCTATATATATATATATATATATATATATATATATATATATATATATATATATATATATATATATATATATATATATATATATATATATATATATATATATATATATATATATATATATATATATATATATATATATATATATATATATATATATATATATATATATATATATATATATATATATATATATATATATATATATATATATATATATATATATATATATATATATATATATATATATATATATATATATATATATATATATATATATATATATATATATATATATATATATATATATATATATATATATATATATATATATATATATATATATATATATATATATATATATATATATATATATATATATATATATATATATATATATATATATATATATATATATATATATATATATATATATATATATATATATATATATATATATATATATATATATATATATATATATATATATATATATATATATATATATATATATATATATATATATATATATATATATATATATATATATATATATATATATATATATATATATATATATATATATATATATATATATATATATATATATATATATATATATATATATATATATATATATATATATATATATATATATATATATATATATATATATATATATATATATATATATATATATATATATATATATATATATATATATATATATATATATATATATATATATATATATATATATATATATATATATATATATATATATATATATATATATATATATATATATATATATATATATATATATATATATATATATATATATATATATATATATATATATATATATATATATATATATATATATATATATATATATATATATATATATATATATATATATATATATATATATATATATATATATATATATATATATATATATATATATATATATATATATATATATATATATATATATATATATATATATATATATATATATATATATATATATATATATATATATATATATATATATATATATATATATATATATATATATATATATATATATATATATATATATATATATATATATATATATATATATATATATATATATATATATATATATATATATATATATATATATATATATATATATATATATATATATATATATATATATATATATATATATATATATATATATATATATATATATATATATATATATATATATATATATATATATATATATATATATATATATATATATATATATATATATATATATATATATATATATATATATATATATATATATATATATATATATATATATATATATATATATATATATATATATATATATATATATATATATATATATATATATATATATATATATATATATATATATATATATATATATATATATATATATATATATATATATATATATATATATATATATATATATATATATATATATATATATATATATATATATATATATATATATATATATATATATATATATATATATATATATATATATATATATATATATATATATATATATATATATATATATATATATATATATATATATATATATATATATATATATATATATATATATATATATATATATATATATATATATATATATATATATATATATATATATATATATATATATATATATATATATATATATATATATATATATATATATATATATATATATATATATATATATATATATATATATATATATATATATATATATATATATATATATATATATATATATATATATATATATATATATATATATATATATATATATATATATATATATATATATATATATATATATATATATATATATATATATATATATATATATATATATATATATATATATATATATATATATATATATATATATATATATATATATATATATATATATATATATATATATATATATATATATATATATATATATATATATATTTGTTTTATTTTAATACTTGTTTTATTTTACCTAAAATCTATATATATATATATATATATATATATATATATATATATATTCATATGTGTCACAGTCTAAACAGTCTACAGATTCCATATTTTTTGGAAATTATGCACTTCAAAAGTGTACAGATATTAACAGAAAGTTCAGACCTCTTGTAGGTGTAGAACTTACAGAAAAACAACAGTGTTTAGTAGATAATCTTTGGCATATTCAAACAATACAGAATGCAGCATCTTTTAAAGTACAGATTTTAAATGCTCTATGCATTTATTTTAGTGAACAGACCATAAAACAGTCTGAACAGCAAAAGAAAAAATTTACTCATTATGTTATATTCCGAGGATCAAAACTTGGAATCTTTAACAAATGGGAAACAGTTGTACAGTATATAAGAGTTCCAAACCCTTTGTATAAAGGTTTTTACAGTTTTACAGAAGCTTTAACAGCAGCCAGAAACCAGTTTGGTTTACAAAATTATTTTATAGAACCTGAAGAAGTTAAATCTTTTTCAGAAATGGCAAAGACTCATCCTGAGCAAATTATAAAAGCTCAAGAAGAAACTATTGCAAATTTACAAAAACAACTTTTGGAACAAAAAACAGAAACAGAATTTTCACAGTATGACATAGAAAACAAAGTTTTAAAAGAAAAAGAAAAAATTCTTTTAGAAAAATTAGAAGTTCTTCAAAAGAAGCTTGAAGAAAAAGAAAAAGAAACAAATACATTTATCTACAGAGATTTCAATAGTTTTAAAGCAAGAATCTTAGATGTTCCTTTTCAAGAAACTCTAAGACCACTCCTAGAAGATTTTCCAGAAGCAGAACAAATGATATCAGACAAGGTTCGAAGAGAATTTCCTTTAATTCTCTTTGATTTACAATTAGAAATATTAGACATAGCATTCAACGAAAAACACTACAATGGAGTCAAGGTGATACAAAGCTATAGAAGTGAAGAAGTTTCATACATGTTATTACAAATAAACTACGACAAGACAAGTATGACAGATGATCAAATAGCTACATTCTATCATTATGGAATGATAGACTATTTAGAATTCAAATACAGCAGAAGAGCAGAACTCCTTCTCAACAAGCTTGGAGAAAAATTACTCCTTACAGCAGGAAACATTGCAACACACAGCATGGAAGTAGTTGGTTGCAAAATAGTCTCTTCATTTCCAGAAATGGACAACCATACATACAGACCTGCAAGAAAAAGAATTTTTATTAGCGAAATACCAGAACAAAGACAAAAATTAAAACTAGCAAATTGTAATTCAAATATAGTAGTAGAATGGTGGCAATATCGTCCAGAAGAGATCTTAACTGCAAACCCAAAAGAACAAATAGAATTAGCAAGAAAATGGATAACAGAAGGACAGAAAACACCTTTAGTGAACAAGAATATAATCCTACATCCTAGAGTTTCACCATATAAATTGTTAGCAGAAGGACATTACATACAAATATGGGGACACAGCCATTGGCAGATGACTTTACCATTCGTAGGAGAAAGTGAACAGATTAATATTTGGGACATAATCAATACAGAAGCAATAGACAACGAAGACTCAATGGATGCACATTCACCAGTGTCAATAGACAGTACACACAGAGATTTCTAGAAGATGATGCAAGCCATGACGATTCAACCTCAATGATTCAAGATTCGTTGGCCGACATATTCTTTTTCCTTTTCAAAAAGTTTTTTGTTTTCTTGTAATCAATATTATTCGCTTTTGTTTTACACGTCAATATGTAATTATAGAGATAGAGACATCCATAGAATAATTAGGATTCTCTAGCCTATATAAGGCATTCTTTTCTTTCATTTTGTACACACAACAAGAACACATTACAATATTAATAATATAAAAGCCTTATGGCAGCTTAAATTTTCTCTCCGATTCTCTTAGTTTAATTCCTTAAATCCCTTTGTACTTCATATTATATCCCACAAAAAAAAAAAAAAAACTTTAATAATAACCATCGTCTTAGTCTCCGCTGTGCATATCTCTTGTGTTTTTACTGTGCATAATCTATCTATCCTTCCGTTGTGAATACCTCTGTAAGTTGTATATTTGCATTATGTATATTTGCATTAAGCAATTTATATGGTATAAAATATATGTTTATATTAAGATTATTATTTATATAGATTTATCTATTCTATAATATATATATATATAATATATATATATATATATATATATATATATATATATATATATATATATATATATATATATATATATATATATATATATATATATATATATATATATATATATATATATATATATATATATATATATATATATATATATATATATATATATATATATATATATATATATATATATATATATATATATATATATATATATATATATATATATATATATATATATATATATATATATATATATATATATATATATATATATATATATATATATATATATATATATATATATATATATATATATATATATATATATATATATATATATATATATATATATATATATATATATATATATATATATATATATATATATATATATATATATATATATATATATATATATATATATATATATATATATATATATATATATATATATATATATATATATATATATATATATATATATATATATATATATATATATATATATATATATATATATATATATATATATATATATATATATATATATATATATATATATATATATATATATATATATATATATATATATATATATATATATATATATATATATATATATATATATATATATATATATATATATATATATATATATATATATATATATATATATATATATATATATATATATATATATATATATATATATATATATATATATATATATATATATATATATATATATATATATATATATATATATATATATATATATATATATATATATATATATATATATATATATATATATATATATATATATATATATATATATATATATATATATATATATATATATATATATATATATATATATATATATATATATATATATATATATATATATATATATATATATATATATATATATATATATATATATATATATATATATATATATATATATATATATATATATATATATATATATATATATATATATATATATATATATATATATATATATATATATATATATATATATATATATATATATATATATATATATATATATATATATATATATATATATATATATATATATATATATATATATATATATATATATATATATATATATATATATATATATATATATATATATATATATATATATATATATATATATATATATATATATATATATATATATATATATATATATATATATATATATATATATATATATATATATATATATATATATATATATATATATATATATATATATATATATATATATATATATATATATATATATATATATATATATATATATATATATATATATATATATATATATATATATATATATATATATATATATATATATATATATATATATATATATATATATATATATATATATATATATATATATATATATATATATATATATATATATATATATATATATATATATATATATATATATATATATATATATATATATATATATATATATATATATATATATATATATATATATATATATATATATATATATATATATATATATATATATATATATATATATATATATATATATATATATATATATATATATATATATATATATATATATATATATATATATATATATATATATATATATATATATATATATATATATATATATATATATATATATATATATATATATATATATATATATATATATATATATATATATATATATATATATATATATATATATATATATATATATATATATATATATATATATATATATATATATATATATATATATATATATATATATATATATATATATATATATATATATATATATATATATATATATATATATATATATATATATATATATATATATATATATATATATATATATATATATATATATATATATATATATATATATATATATATATATATATATATATATATATATATATATATATATATATATATATATATATATATATATATATATATATATATATATATATATATATATATATATATATATATATATATATATATATATATATATATATATATATATATATATATATATATATATATATATATATATAAATTTGATGATTGGTGATTATTTAATTATTTATTAATTAAATAATTTCAATTTTTTCACAATTTGTTTAATTTTATTTATATGCAAAATAATTAATTTAAATTATATGCAAATTGATTATTGTAATTAGGCAAAACTACAAGAACCACACAAATGGCGATTCTGAAGGAGATAGATGTTTTCATCAAATGTGTCTTTGCATATCTTGGTGAAAAAGGTAATTTTCAGTTTGGTGCAGCTAGTGATTTAGAAAAGTGAAAAAGATGGGGGATCAATTCTTCAGCTACCTATTGAGTTTCTTTTGCTTCTTGTGCCATTTTTTAGTGATGACCAGGTAGAATTGTCCACCTAATTGCAATTTTGGTCCCTGTGGTTTGTTCAATTTTGCATGGGGGTCCCTTTTCAACTATTGTTGCAAGGGGGTCCCTGTTTTGACTATTTTTTACAATTTTGGTCCATTTTGGACGGAGCCGTTTATAATACACGTTAAATAGGCACGTGAAGGACACGTGCGTGGGCAAAAACGTAATAAGCTACCCTAAGCCAACCCCACGTGCTCCCAAACGGATTTTTACCCCTTTTATAACCCAAATCAATATTATACCCATATATTCTCATCTTCCCCAAATTAAAAACCCCATTCCACCATCAAAACCCTAATTTAGCAATTAAGACCAAAAGCTTCAAATTCAAAAAATGGTGAAATGTAGGTGTGGTTCTCGTGCTGTTATTCGAACCTCTTGGACATGTAATAATCCCGGAAGAAGGTTTTATTGTTGTGGTAAAAAGGTATGATTTTTACATTATTTTTATAAGAATTTTTTGTTTAATCTAGTTAACAAGTCAATTGACAAATTGATTTTTTTTTAAATAATAGGGATCAAGATGTGGGTTTATTACTTGGCATGATCCACCAATGTGTCCAAGAGCTAAAGAAATTATTCCCGGTTTGTTACGATCGTTGAATGCTAAAGAAAATCAAACAAGAAGATACAAAAGATTGTTGTTGATTAGTTGGTGCTGTTTCATTATATGGGTTCTTTTTGCAGGTTAAGTTAGGCAGCAAATTAGACACTAGTGTGGTTGGTTCTGCTTTTGGTGATGTTGTTAGGAAAACATGTATTTTATCCCATCAAAAATGGGTTATTTTGATGCAAATTATGTAATGCAGTTATGTGTTTCATCTTCCATTGGTTTAGTAAATAATTTCTTTTTAGGTTTCAGCTTTTTTGCAGGTACAAAAGGTTGTGTTAGGGCATAATCTATTTCCTTAAAAATATCATCATCCTTATTGACATCACTACTTTCCTGCAAACTAGTTTTCCATTGTTCTATATAGACTTCTATAACCTTAAATTTGGTCACAAACTTCATCAAATGCCTAACATCATCATCACTAACTAAAGCATGCAAACCATTATCTAAATCACTGTCTGGTTCCTTAAAATGGTACCACATTGGAATTTTAACAGCATACCCTATTTCTTTAAGCATTGCTTCAAGCTCAAGAACAGAAAACTTATCTCCATCGACGGAGTCCACATAATTGACCTGACCATGAATGAATTGCCTCCTTGGACCCTTCGTGAACCACCCACCGTGATGGATTTTCAAAGAAAAGTGTGTAGGGGTTGCACCTATAAAAAAAAGAAGTATCATTTTAAATTTAGTATAAACAATCACATAGATATACAATATATTATATACGAACACATACATTATGAAATATTTATTCAAAATATAAAGAAAACCAAAATCACTCACGATATATCCAATCCACATTCAATGAATCAGTAGTTGTTCGAAGTACCCACGGCATTTTTGGTCATTAATCGATAAATATTTGATTTTGGGGATGTTGATTTGAGAGGAGTTGGAGAGGATTTTCGAGTTTATTGATCGATTTTTGTTTATATGAAATTAGGGTTTTGGTTATAGATATAAAAAGGGGGGAAAAAGGGAGTGTGGAGCACGTGGGGTGGCTTATTACGTTTTTTCCCACGCACGTGTCCTTCACGTGCCTATTTAACGTGTACTATAAACGGCTCCGTCCAAAATGGACCAAAATTGCAAAAAATAGTCAAAACAGGGACCCCCCTTGCAACGATAGTTGAAAAGGGACCCCCCTTGCAAAATTGAACAAACCACAGGGACCAAAATTGCAATTAACTCTATATTTTTTTATGTAAAGTTTGATACTCGTACATTTTTATGAATGTCTGATACATTATTGGTCTTGTTATCTTGTACTAGACTCCATGATTTGGTAAGTATACATGCATCTTTTGTTGGATTTGTGAATTATATACGTAATTTAACAAATTTTTGTGAATGCCTTTGGTACATATTAGGCGATCCTGGATTAGGAAAAAGTCAATTATTGCAGGCAGCAGCTTCAGTTTCACCACGAGGTATATATGTTTGTGGGAATGCCACAACCAATGCCGGACTCACTGTTGCGGTAATGAAGGATTCAATGACTGGTGACTATGCTTTTGAGGCTGGTACATTTTTTATTTTATGGTTTTCTGATGTTTTATGAGATCAACATCATTATCATGTCTATCATTCCCATTTTCAAAATCCGAGGTATTTTGTTTTTCAACAGGTCCATTTTTTGTATACAAGCAAGCTGTAACTAGATAAGTTAATTACTAGGTAAGATTATGATGTGAAATTCTTACAAAAAGACGTGACACATAATCCTCCTAAAACATGTGAAATTCTTACAAAGTTCCAAAATATGGAACTTTGTTATGCTGTTTTGATACAGTATTACAGTAATCTTATTATTTTCCTAAAGTATAACCCTCTTTAATGTAATGTCATGGCTTTGCCCCTGGTCCAAATTTTAACTCTAAATTACAATTCATATAATCAAGAAAGTAGTCCCAATATAGCAGTTCTTAGTGAGGGTATCTCTCGGTCTATATCTTCACCGGTTAGCTTTTATAATGCATAGAAACATCATCAGCACTCAGTTCAGAATGATAATGATGTAATAGTAAGATAAGACGACCTGAATGCTAGTCACTAAGAAGAGAAAGCTATAGACATAGGTGTAAAGAGACCTTGTTGTCAGAAGATTGCAGAAATGAAATATATTTAAGATAGATTTGCTTCACCTTTTTTGACTTCTCTTTAATTCATGCAACCTGCTCTTTTGTTCTAGCGATTTTATGTGGTAGTTTCTCTTGTGACACTATACGTGGTGCATTTTTACAAGTAACAGAGGTCTATGAAAGGTTTATATCTTGATGTAGCCAGCAGATTATTATTGCAGTCAATGGAGTTCTAGTATCCAGCATCATAATATCTTTTGCAGCTCTTGTGGTAATTGTCATTTTCTGTGACCTAATAGATTGTTACTCACGAGAACTCCACAACCTTGTAACCTTGTAATCATTCTTTTCATAATTTGTCGATGAGGTTACCAGCTTCTTGATTGCCAAGTTCATATTCCGCTAATAAACTGGGCATGTGAGCACATTTCAGAATGACAGAGAGTCTTTCACCTTCTCTATAGCCAGTTATCTTAATGTAAGTTCAGTTGTTCTTTCACTCAACAGATACATCTTAAATCACCATCAATCTATGTATTTTGATAGATCTTGTTGAACATGAAGTTCAATTTTGTTGGGCATCTCCTTGGGCCTCGAGGGAACTCTCTTAAGCGAGTGGAAGTAAGTACCTACTATCCTGTCCTCATCAAAGGACGTGGAAGCATCAAAGATCCAGTAAAGGTAAATGGGTGGGTTGGATAATGTGTCAACATAGTTAATTTTGTATGGGACATAACAGCTGGGTTGGGTTGACCCCAAACACCTTATTTCCCAAAACTTGATGCTTCTTTTTTAGTAATAATTACTAAGAAAATGATTATAGAAACTACAGTTTATTATTACTATAACAAATTCAATCTTGAATAAAATGATTTAAGATATAGAAACTATAGTTTTTTATTACCGCAAAATGTCATATATTTTTTGACCTTGGCCTAACGGAAGCTTCTTGCTAATTGTCGTTCAATTAAATTGCTCACTTCTACTCTAGTACGTGTTACACTCCATCATTGATGTCTCTGTTCCTTTACTGGCACTTACCGACGTTGATTATGGTATCGTGTGACACCCCCGGTTCTAGTTTTACATTTTTGCTTAACCTGTTATCTGTTGAGAAGCTTACCTTATATTTATTTATACCATATTTTGTTTCTTATGTTGGCAAGGAACAACCAAACTAGTTTTTGCCTCGTTGCGGCAGCAAGTGCGTCTCATGCTCATCCACCTACGATATAGTATTGTTACTGTCGCTAATACGATGCCACTTCTTATATTCAACTGAAATATGTCGTTAATATTGATGTAATCATTTACCTGTGGGAGCGGCGTTTTTTTGATTTGGAAGTTGGAACCATGCTTATTTGTGTCAATTTTATCTTTATGTTTAAAAAATGATCTTTCTTTAATCTCCTCTCTTTCTAAATAAGAGCATCATTCTTTACAGAAATTACACGTTTCTTCCTTCGGCTCTGTCACGGACAAACTTCACTAAAAGGATGCAAACCAGAGGAATATCTATCAAAGCAGAAATGGATTCTTCAGAGCATAATGCAAAGCCCGAATTAGAGGTCTGTGTTTTTGTAAGAAGGAAAAGATTGAAAAAGCTTGAATTAGTTGCAGAAAATGTTCAACAATTAGAGCCTCAAGACCAGAAATTTGGTAGCCTGCCTGACATTGAAGAATTTGCGGATAAAAAACCAAGTGTTGATTTATCCCTGAGAAAATCTGAACCAATCTCTAGTGTACCTGCAAACGATGAAACTGAGGTCAAACCACCATCGAATTGGGTCAAAGTACTAGAAGGAATTTGTGAAATGAGATCTTTAGAAGATGCTCCAGTAGACTCAATGGGATGCAACACCACTGTCACTTCATCATCGAACACCACCGTCACCGCCATAGTAAAGATTATACGCATGGAAACGGGTCGCACAAGTTGTAAACTACTCAAAGTAACTACATTGCATTCTTTTGCTTTGATTAATTAAAATATGATGTAAGATATTGTTTTTTCACACAAGTTTTCTTATTTTGTCACTAATGTAGTATATAAAGATGTAATTCATGAATTTTATACCTTACACATGTGTAGGTTGTGTAACTTACACATGTGTAAGTTGTATAACATGTGTAAGTTCGATATCAAAATCAAATGATTATTCCAACTGTTAAGTTGTACACCTTACACATATATAAGTTGTATACATTACACATGTGTAAGTTAGATATCAAAATTAAATGATTATTTAGAACGAGTAAGTTTTATACCTTACACATGTGTAAATATAACTTGCACATGTGTAAGTTATATATTAAAATCAAATGATTATTTAGAACGAGTAAGTTTATATACCTTACACATGTGTAAGTTATAGTGTAAATTAGATATCAAAATCAAATGATTATTTAAAACTAATAACTGTATATCTTACACATGCGTAAGTTCTATACTTTTTTTATGAAACCCAAATTATTCTTGCTTTCTTTTTTAGATATCAAAAGCAGATGGATTGATTAACACATGTACATGAGCAAGTTCGATACATTTTTATGAAACCCAAATTATTCTTGCTTTCTTTTTTAGATTTTTATTCAATAAATCAACAAATAACTAATGGGTAATTGGTTAGCAACCTTACCACAAATTCTAAATATATATCCCGAAACTATTTACTGCATAGATAGCTTTTGTTCAAAATTCTAATGCAATCATAATAGTATATCTGAAATTTAACATTATAACATGGTTTAGTTCACCACAGTGGCAAAGGCTTTATTAAATTGGACAAGTAGTAGTTTACAAAACTATATTACTTTCCATTAATAGGATTTTCGTAATTAAACAACCGGGCAAAGAAAGAACCATGCATCAAAGTCGACATTTTCTTGGCCTTACATTCCACGAATATTTTTCACTATATTCTCACAATATAGTAGGGTTCAAGGTCTTCCCAGGGACTGTAGCAACTAAAGGTGTGGACTCTTGCCTAAAATTGTTGTGCAAATGAATGGAATAGTTTTAGCGATTCCAAATCCCTTCTAGGATAATTTTGATGCAATCAGATCCGTAGATACGATACCTTTGTCACCACCACCAATCAATGAAAGTAAGCCATTGGGTCCGTTAGATGAGAGATCATTCATTTGTTTCTTATCTGCAAAACAAAAGGGAATCAAGAAAAAGGGACATTAGTACTTGGATTATAAATGATCATAATAAACTCAATATAGGTATTCATATTAACATTTTGGAATATGAACTATTTCTTTCTCTGCCAAACAAACTTGACCCGGCCAATATTGACATATACCAAAAATGATGTGTTTCAACTGTTAATCCTTTATGAACACTATAGGTAAACATATTGACATTTTGGAATATGGGCTATTTTTTGTTTGCCAACCCAATTTGACCCGACCCATATTAACATATATACATAGTATACATGAACTACTTAAGTCATTAGAGCCTGGCCATGCTTTTTCATGAGATATGCATGAACAATGGTAACACTGGATTAAAAACGTCTTCAATACTAATGATCAAAATTTACACGTAAGCAATTAAAAATATGTGAAAGTAAAGTAAACTTACAAGAAAAAGAAAGCTAACAAGTAAATTTGACAAAGTGGGTGGGTCAGGTAATAAGACTCGGGTCAAACCAGGTAAATTGTTGGTTCCGACAGGTTTAGCTGATACTCTTTTTTTTCACTATTTTATAGCATCCACTATTTGACATAGTGCTGCTGATCTTTTGAACTTTGCAGCCAACCCATCTAATATCAAAGTTGCTCTGTATGCCACTGTCCACAAGGTTTTATTTGCTCTTTCCTATTCTTTGACGTCCAGGAAGGTAGCTACCGAGGTTGTGTTTCATGATCTCCTTGGTGGCTATCATCATGCCATGCTTCGGGATCATCAAAACGGTGAGGTCATTCTCTGTGCAGGTGCCATTCGCACCCCTCAACTGCTTCTCTTGAGTGGCATTGGTCCACGCCCTTATCTTTCTTCTTGGGGATACCCGTTGTTCGTCATTCTCCATATGTTGGAAATTATATGTATAACCCCCGCAATGGCATATCAATTGTCTCCCCTAATCCAGTCAAACATTCTCTTATACAGGTTGTGGGGATCACCAATTCTGGTGCTTATCTTGAAGCAGCTTCCAACATTCTTCCTTTTTAAGCACCTTCATACTCCGTCTTCCTTCGATCCTCCACTTCTCCCTTGTATCTTACTGTTTCTAGCATCATGGAGAAGATTATCGGTCCCCACTCTTATGGGACGCTACGGTTGGCATCCACAGATGTGAGAACCAACCCCCTTGTGCGCTCTAACTACTTCAATCACCGTGTTGATCTGGAGAGGTGTGTCAATGGAACCCGTGAGATTGGAGACTTGCTTAAAAGCAACTCCATGGATGATTTCAAGTTTGGGGAATGGTCTGGTACTACCAATTTCAGATTTGTTGGTCCTGCTTTGCCGGTTAACCAGTCGAATAACCTCCTAATGACTGACTTCTGTTGCCGTACAGTCAACACAATTTGGCATTACCACAGAGGATGTGTTGTGGGAGAGTGGTGGATCATGATTTGAAAGTTGTCGGAGTTCATTCTCTTCGCGTGGACTGTAAAGTGCAACACTTTTACATTCTCACCAGGGACCAATCCACAGGCTACTCTTTTGATGCTTGGCAGGTAATCTAAATAATCTTTTTAGTTTGTGTGAGAGAGTTGATATGTGTTTGTGTGGCTGACTGAGAATATCATGCATGGCAGGTACATGGGGGATGAAGATATTGAGAGAAAGAATGCACAAGTCAAGTGTTTGATCATTTCTCCTGCTCCTGCCTACTGACTGATATTGTTGCATAAATAGAATAACTACTTAGATAGGTAGATGGTGGTTTGTGTTGCACTAACTAAAGTTAATTGTATAAACTACAAAAATGCTCCTTAATAAGCACAAATTAGCAACAATAATCACAAACTAAGTACTTGTTGGGACCTAAATCGATTGATACTTGTCATGATCAATGGCTTGCTCGTGTATGCTATTTTTGGCACTAATTATTGTAAGTGCACGTTCTGGTGCACAATTTGTGTCCGATGCATCTCAATTAAAGGGCTGTTACTTTACAGAGATTATCCAGATAACTGGACAAACTCGTGTGAACAGTACCACGAGTTTGGACAAACTCGTGTGAACAGTACCACGAGTTTGGACAAACTCGTGTGAACAGTACCACGAGTTTGGACAAACTCGTGTGAACAGTACCACGAGTTTGGACAAACTCGTGTGAACAGTACCACGAGTTTGGACAAACTCGTGTGAACAGTACCACGAGTTTGGACAAACTCGTGTGAACAGTACCACGAGTTTGGACAAACTCGTGTGAACAGTACCACGAGTTTGGACAAACTCGTGTGAACAGTACCACGAGTTTGGACAAACTCGTGTGAACAGTACCACGAGTTTGGACAAACTCGTGTGAACAGTACCACGAGTTTGGACAAACTCGTGTGAACAGTACCACGAGTTTGGACAAACTCGTGTGAACAGTACCACGAGTTTGGACAAACTCGTGTGAACAGTACCACGAGTTTGGACAAACTCGTGTGAACAGTACCACGAGTTTGGACAAACTCGTGTGAACAGTACCACGAGTTTGGACAAACTCGTGTGAACAGTACCACGAGTTTGGACAAACTCGTGTGAACAGTACCACGAGTTTGGACAAACTCGTGTGAACAGTACCACGAGTTTGGACAAACTCGTGTGAACAGTACCACGAGTTTGGACAAACTCGTGTGAACAGTACCACGAGTTTGGACAAACTCGTGTGAACAGTACCACGAGTTTGGACAAACTCGTGTGAACAGTACCACGAGTTTGGACAAACTCGTGTGAACAGTACCACGAGTTTGGACAAACTCGTGTGAACAGTACCACGAGTTTGGACAAACTCGTGTGAACAGTACCACGAGTTTGGACAAACTCGTGTGAACAGTACCACGAGTTTGGACAAACTCGTGTGAACAGTACCACGAGTTTGGACAAACTCGTGTGAACAGTACCACGAGTTTGGACAAACTCGTGTGAACAGTACCACGAGTTTGGACAAACTCGTGTGAACAGTACCACGAGTTTGGACAAACTCGTGTGAACAGTACCACGAGTTTGGACAAACTCGTGTGAACAGTACCACGAGTTTGGACAAACTCGTGTGAACAGTACCACGAGTTTGGACAAACTCGTGTGAACAGTACCACGAGTTTGGACAAACTCGTGTGAACAGTACCACGAGTTTGGACAAACTCGTGTGAACAGTACCACGAGTTTGGACAAACTCGTGTGAACAGTACCACGAGTTTGGACAAACTCGTGTGAACAGTACCACGAGTTTGGACAAACTCGTGTGAACAGTACCACGAGTTTGGACAAACTCGTGTGAACAGTACCACGAGTTTGGACAAACTCGTGTGAACAGTACCACGAGTTTGGACAAACTCGTGTGAACAGTACCACGAGTTTGGACAAACTCGTGTGAACAGTACCACGAGTTTGGACAAACTCGTGTGAACAGTACCACGAGTTTGGACAAACTCGTGTGAACAGTACCACGAGTTTGGACAAACTCGTGTGAACAGTACCACGAGTTTGGACAAACTCGT
Organism: Erigeron breviscapus; assembly: GCA_034093135.1. Classification (NCBI taxonomy): domain Eukaryota; kingdom Viridiplantae; phylum Streptophyta; class Magnoliopsida; order Asterales; family Asteraceae; genus Erigeron; species Erigeron breviscapus. The sequence continues at coordinate 3,001,314 of CM067169.1, read as the reverse complement.
GTGAACAGTACCACGAGTTTGGACAAACTCGTGTGAACAGTACCACGAGTTTGGACAAACTCGTGTGAACAGTACCACGAGTTTGGACAAACTCGTGTGAACAGTACCACGAGTTTGGACAAACTCGTGTGAACAGTACCACGAGTTTGGACAAACTCGTGTGAACAGTACCACGAGTTTGGACAAACTCGTGTGAACAGTACCACGAGTTTGGACAAACTCGTGTGAACAGTACCACGAGTTTGGACAAACTCGTGTGAACAGTACCACGAGTTTGGACAAACTCGTGTGAACAGTACCACGAGTTTGGACAAACTCGTGTGAACAGTACCACGAGTTTGGACAAACTCGTGTGAACAGTACCACGAGTTTGGACAAACTCGTGTGAACAGTACCACGAGTTTGGACAAACTCGTGTGAACAGTACCACGAGTTTGGACAAACTCGTGTGAACAGTACCACGAGTTTGGACAAACTCGTGTGAACAGTACCACGAGTTTGGACAAACTCGTGTGAACAGTACCACGAGTTTGGACAAACTCGTGTGAACAGTACCACGAGTTTGGACAAACTCGTGTGAACAGTACCACGAGTTTGGACAAACTCGTGTGAACAGTACCACGAGTTTGGACAAACTCGTGTGAACAGTACCACGAGTTTGGACAAACTCGTGTGAACAGTACCACGAGTTTGGACAAACTCGTGTGAACAGTACCACGAGTTTGGACAAACTCGTGTGAACAGTACCACGAGTTTGGACAAACTCGTGTGAACAGTACCACGAGTTTGGACAAACTCGTGTGAACAGTACCACGAGTTTGGACAAACTCGTGTGAACAGTACCACGAGTTTGGACAAACTCGTGTGAACAGTACCACGAGTTTGGACAAACTCGTGTGAACAGTACCACGAGTTTGGACAAACTCGTGTGAACAGTACCACGAGTTTGGACAAACTCGTGTGAACAGTACCACGAGTTTGGACAAACTCGTGTGAACAGTACCACGAGTTTGGACAAACTCGTGTGAACAGTACCACGAGTTTGGACAAACTCGTGTGAACAGTACCACGAGTTTGGACAAACTCGTGTGAACAGTACCACGAGTTTGGACAAACTCGTGTGAACAGTACCACGAGTTTGGACAAACTCGTGTGAACAGTACCACGAGTTTGGACAAACTCGTGTGAACAGTACCACGAGTTTGGACAAACTCGTGTGAACAGTACCACGAGTTTGGACAAACTCGTGTGAACAGTACCACGAGTTTGGACAAACTCGTGTGAACAGTACCACGAGTTTGGACAAACTCGTGTGAACAGTACCACGAGTTTGGACAAACTCGTGTGAACAGTAACCAAGATTTATGAACACAAGAAAAAGTGTGCTCAAAACAAAAAAAAATGTGTCAAAAAACTAAAAAAATGTATATAAGCAATTTTTATTAGATGTTTTTAGATATTAATAATAGCTAATGTGTTGCACAAGATTACATTAATAGATTTATCAAATGTCGGAAAATGTCCAACTGAAAGTGCCAATACATATGTACCATCTACACAAACAGACGAACCTCATTCAATGTGAATCTGTTAATGTAATCTTCAAATCTTATTAACCCAACAATCTAAATTAAATGAGTATGGATGTTTGAACCACCTTTAGGAGTGAGTCAACGATCAATTTTAGCATAAGATTGAAACTCCCAATCTATTGTACTAGCTGTACTAGCTCTGACGGATATAACCCGACGACAAATATTGGTGACTGTTTCGGGATCAGGTCTGTCATTGCCTGCAAAAAAGAGACTCAGAATCTTTTCAATTTTTAATTACCAACAATTGGACTAACTGGGTAACTGGTCATAACAGCAACATTTGGTACAGGTAAAGATGAGTCGGGTATGGAAACCCTTTCTCAAAACTTTGAGATACTTTATAAACAATCAGTGTATCAAACATGATTACAAAGAGTAAGTTACTTTGATGATAAACTAAAGTTATGAATATAATGATTCAAGAAGATGTTTGTACTGTAATAAACATACATTTTAGACAACTTTCAACCCTTTCGACCCATTTCTTTTTGTAGCTAACTTATTTTTATATTACCCATTTGAACTATTAGAGATAAAACATAGCCTAAAGCGGCATATTTCCATGTAGAGAAAAACAAAGTCAGATAAATACTTTTCTTCATGGCATGGAATGAGGCAATGGCTAAAAATCATCCATAGAATCAACAGGGGGTCCACCAAGATTTACTGAATTACACCAGCACCATCTTGTATGGCAGCCTCAAAACCTTGCACAATGTCGGAATCAGCGCATTCACCTCCTAAAGGGTTTTTAGTGAGGCAATGGAATGAAAGTCGAAATAGATACTTTTCTTGATAGCAAAGAATGAGGCAATGGCTAACAACTCATCCATAGATTATTTTATTGTCTATGGAACTAATTTCCAAAACTCATCACTAACACCTGACTAATACAATAATTTGCAGCACATTCTGTCTTTCCACACTAAAACTCATTATTGTAATACTACCAGCTAATCAGTTTCAAAGCACAAGCAACGCCTCCTAATAAGCAGATAAAATTATAGAAAGGTACCTTCATCATCGGCCATGGATATATCTTCCACTGCCTCAGCCCCGGATCTTTTAGCAGTTTGTGCAGTAGACGGTTGTGCAGGTTGCTCTGTTACATGATTTAACTCTAAAAGGGATTTACTCTTCATTACAGGCTGCTCTCTAGGTGCTGATAGAGCAACCGCCAACCGTATGGGACCAGCTAAAATCGAGCTCCTTTCAGTAAGTACACAATTAAAACCATATCATTATCTTGTCAAATGTTCAGTGAGTATCTTTGAATATGATTTGTATGTTTCACTTTGTGGTGTAGACTAAATGAGGACATGATGGAGTCTCTTTTTCGATGTAATTCTGCTAAATCAGCTAAGAAAGAAGAAACACCAAGATCGGTTCTACCTCCGGTTGAAAACGAAAACAGAGTTTTGGATCCAAAAAAGTCACAAAACATAGCCATTTTGCTAAGAGCATTAAATGTAACAAGGGATGAGGTATCTGAAGCACTTCTAGATGGTAAGTAATTACAACTGAATCCTATATGCAAACATATAAAAAACTTTTACTAATTTATATTAGGCTCTTTAAACATAGACATTGACCTAGCTACAAAATATGTTAATGGAGTAAAACCACCACTACATTGGCCACAAACGATATTAGAGGACATATATTTTTAAGGAAAATTATTGACACAATTTGTGAAACAAACAACATGGTATGGACATTAGCTATGCATTCGATACATTTTTAAACGTCAGCATAATAAAATTTTGATACATTTTATTATTGGTAGATACACCAATCCTATTCAAGTTGAGCTATCCACTCAAATTAATCTGTCCATATACAAATTCATCATATAAACTCAATCACCATTCTAATTGTCCCAAAAAGCTCAAAAGACACATGTTTGTGCACAACCGGGATTAAGTTAAAAATGGGATGATAGGTGTTTTGGGGCTGTTCGTTGGCGGTTCCTCGAAGGTAGGGTTCTAGCCTCTTTACGCCAATCGAACAGGTGTGTGATCTATGGGGTGATCGAGTATGTGTATGATACCTTTCAAGGTCTATTCGTCCTCCTTTTATAGGGAGGGATATTCTTGGAAAACAAGTAGGCCTCTTTAGGGTTTTCCTTAGTCTTAGGCCGGAAATATCATTTCCATAATTATTGGTTGGAGGTGATAAGATCAAATCCCGACTTTGTAGGAGAACAATTCTTATCTCTTTTTATCTTGCTGCGGAAGCCTTCGTTACGGACAGACCTTCGTATCGTAGCGTGTTACTGTTCCTTTGTGTGACAGGTTCTGTGTACCGCTGGGAGGGTATATCATCAAGCCCCCCAGTCCGAGGTGATGATTTTTGCTAAACAAGCATTGCGTTGGACTATTCTTGACTACTTCATTTTTTCCAGGGGGTGGTTTTGTAAACTCTCTGAACCGCCTTAATTAACTTTGATTTGAAAGATAATTAAGAGTGGTAGATGGGCGCGTATCCCTAGGTGAGCGATCGACGGCTGTGAATGTCATGCAGCCGCATATATAAATTTGGTTTTCTTCTTTTCCTTTTTATTTTAATCATCCATAAAACTAACCCCTCTCTCTCTTAGGGTTTCTGACTCCCCTCTATTCCGATCGCAACGCTAGGTACGTGTCTTTTTTTCTTTCTTTCTTTCTTTCTTTCTTCTTCTTTTCTTCATTATTACTCATTCCTGATGTCAAAAGGAGGTATATAAATTACTGAATCGACCGTCATTCGATCAAAACTAAATGAGTTTGTAGATAGATTTTTTCCTGGAAAAATATCGTCGTTTAAAATCCCATCTGATGGTGAAACGATTCTGACTCCCCCGGAAGGATATGTTGGGTTTTATCTCAAATCGATGACTGAGGGTAATGTTAGATATCCTTTTACCCCTTTTCTGCTTGGTGTCCTTGATTATTTCAATATCCATATTTCCATCATCACTCCCCTTGGTCTGTCTAGGATAGTCGCCTTTGAAGTGATGTGCAGGGTGTATGGTGGCGAGCCGTCACTTGACCTGTTTAGATATTTTGTGCAAACCTGCCCTTCTGGTGATTGGGTCACAGTGGGTAACCGATCGAAAAGTGGTTGCTTTAGAAAGGGTGGTCTGGATATCCGTGAGTGGAAAAGTGGATTTGTTTTCATGAAAGCTTCCTTGATCCCTAGTGGCTATGATTCTGTGACTGGTAGGGAGTTATTATGTATCCATAAAAAATATGAGAATCCTTTCCCTGAGTATACTATCGATGATTTGTGTCGGGAGATTCGATCTAATCCCATAAAGGTTGTCTTGTACCCTGATGTTGTGTTGTATAAAGCCAAAGTGATAAGTGTCTTGCCTGGTGGTGTAGACATTGATGGTAAGGACTAGTTGTATACTTCATCTGTGGTATTTTTGCCTTTGTTTTGATTTTGTTGTTGATATTTGTCTTTTACAGATATGACTTTCAGAAAGTTCGTAAAGAAAGGTGTGAAGGAAGTAACCGTGGTACCACGTCTTGAGGGACAGGGTAGTGGTGTTGCTGAGGCTGGTTCGTCTGGTGTGCGTAGTGAACCTCCTGAGGTGTCAAGTGCTGCAAATCCTACCATCCTGAATATTGATATGTCTGAAGCTGAGATTGTTGAGGTGTCTGCTACTGATAAAGGGAAGAAGAAAAAGAATGCTCCCAGTTCCAATGTTCCTCCTAACATTGCATGTTGTGAAAAAGAGGAAAGTTGGGGATGATGCCAAGTCTGCTGAGTTCCGGAAGCCCTCTGCCCCAAAGACAGGTGCAATGCTCTTCTTTCTTTACACATTTTTGGCATTTATTTTATTGCAATGTTATATATATCCGTTATTTACTGCAGGTGCCCATGATCGAGAGATTTTCAGCTGGCTGGATGGTGAGGATATGAATGCTGAAGATGTGAAGAAGATAGATGGCATGGATAATGAGACCTTCCTGCGTGTCTTCAAGAAAGATCGCAAGTTTCACTCTTATCTTGATGCAGTCATTGCTAGGCGTTTTTCTAGGATGTCTGTGGACCTTAGGTCAAAAAGCTTGGAGGTACAATCGTTGTTGGCCACTGTTGAGGATCTGAAGGCTAGGGAGGCTAGGTTTGTTACCTCTGTTGAATCATCCGATATTGTTCAAGATTTGAAGCAGAAGATGAATGACTTAAAGGTGGAAGCAACTGTTCGTGAGGAGACTATGCTGAAGGTTCGACAGGAGTTGTCTGCAGAACATGAAAGCAACAAGGTTTTGCGTGATGAAGTTGATTTATTGAGGAATGATAGGGTCAGGCTTGTGACAGAGGTTATCCCATATATCAGCAAGTCTTTGTTGTATTCTGATGAGGTTGGGCAGTTGTTGGGTGATGTGACGTCTGCTGAAAGGCCTGAGGAGAGGACCACTGTGTTGGAGGAGTTTGCAGCGGAGGGGAAGTGTGATACGCAATGCAGGGCTGATTATATTGCTGATGCTGCTCATCAACTGGACCTTGCTGACCAGAGGTGGAAGGATGTTGTCTTTCCTTTCCTGGCCAGAGTTGTTGCTGACCCTCATGCTGCTGTTGATGATCTGCTAAAGATTGTGCCTGACTCTATTGCTCCTGAAGTTGAAACTGACCCTCAGTAATGGTTCCATGGCCTGCGTGCCTTGAATTGGCGTTTGTGCCCTTTTTAAACAATCTACAGCTTATAATGTTGTTTTGAACAATTGTGCCTTTTATGCAGCTTATAGCCGCCCCTGGATATTTTCTTTTGGCAATCTGCAGTTTAGTAACTGCAGTTTGGTGGTTTTTTGATGATTACAGCTTGATGGGATGTATTGTGAATATTATGCAGCTTAGTAGCTGCTTTTGTGAATATTGCAGCATAAAAGCTGTCTTTTAAGCAGTTATGAATGCCTATCTTTGCACTGTTACCATGCTTTCAGCACCTACTAATTTGCATGCTTATTTTATGGATATATCCGTTTTGCAGGTGTCTTTTGGACTTTATATTGGTCCTTCTGAGTCTCCGGAGTTTATTTATATGGGCGTCCCCATTTTGATATATGCATTTAGTATGCATATTGTTTGTTTATTTGTTTTTTGAACATACTTGATAAATATGAAAAGCCTTTATTTAATAGTAGGGGAGGTTACATACCATGTCCTCTAGGCTTTCTTACAATAATAAAAAAGATTAATATGATTAGGGTTTATCTTCCAACCGGGTCTCTATCCATCCAGACGTCCATAATAAGGTCCTTCTCTCCACAAAAGCCAATGGGGGCCATCCTGGCCCTCTTCAGATAACTTATTTGCCTTCGTCACCAAGCTCCCTATTCCTCCGTCTGATTGGTATTTGACCATTCCATGCACCACTTACGGGATCATTTCAAATTTCTGGATTCCTGGTCTTCCTAGGATTGCTTGATAGGGCGAGGTTTCCTTGGACCACCATGAAGGCTATTTTCTCTGTTCGTTCCCAACGCCCTTTTCCAATGGTCATCCTTACAGACAGCTTCCCTATCGGCCTAGCCATGCTGCCGGAGTACCCTTGTAATGAAGCTTCTGACCGTTTAAAATTCATTCGTGACACAGGGTGTAACTTCCAAAATACTTCCTCATAAAGGACATTGCATTCGCTCCCTGTGTCTACACATATTTGTTTAACTTTCGAAATTTCAAAGAGTGCAGAAATTACCAGTGGGTCTCTGAAGATTGTAGTGTTACAGATCCAGGGAAATGTGATTCTTGCCATATTGCCCCTATATGCGTTCGTGTGACAACTTTCCTTCGTTAATTGCTTCTTCTATTGCCCTTCGGAGTTGCCAACATGCGTTCGTGTCATGACCATTATCCCTGTGGAATTCACAGTACTTTTCTGGGTCTTTCCTGTTCCTTCCGCTTAACCTAGGTGGTGTGGGAAAAGTCTTCGCTACGCTTTCAGTAAGCAATATTTCTTTCGGACTTTTGTGCATTTCTGGAAGGTTGACCTTGAGGTACCCCTTGTCGTCTTTGTATTATGGATTATACCTTGCTTTCTCTTTATCATTTCCCCACTTTCCTTTTCTGCTCGTCGAGACTTCTTTTTCTTGTGGGGGGCTAGTGTCCCCTTTCGAGGCGGTGTCCCTGGCATCCAAGTATACATGAGCTCTCTTCCGGACCGCTTCATATGTCTTCGGGAGATCCCTGTATAAGAATTCAACTAATCCTTTGCTCCGAAGGCCGTGTAACAGTCCTGATATCCTCTGTGACTCAGGGAGGTCCACAATGTCCTCCGTTTCGGTGGTAAACTGATCTATGAATGCCCTGCAACCCTCCGTGTCTCTCTGCTTTATTCCATGAGCTGCCACGTGGATTTTCTTGTGTTTCTTCTGTTGACTGAAACGGGCCCTGAATTTTTCCTTTAGGTCATCGAAACTGGTGATGGACCCCTTTGTTATGTTTTTCAGCCATTCCCTGGCGTCTCCCTTGAGTGCATATCTGAACATTCGACACGCAACTGGTACGTTCCATACCTTCATTTCCGCGGCTCCTTCGAATGCTTCCAAAAAATCGTCCGGATCACTCTTCCCGTCATACGTTCCCAGATGTGAGGGATACTTTAAATCCTTCAGGAGGGGGTAGTTTTGTATCCAGGCGACAAATGGGGAATTCTCGACGCTCCCTCCGACCGTTTGTAGTTCCAATATGTTCTGATACACAGGAGCCCCCCAATTCTGAGGACCATACGATCCTTGGCTTGGCGCAGACCCAGGGGTTTGTGTGACGTACTGCAGTCCTCTGATACCGTGCGGGGCCCCCTAGATCGGCGTGGCATACTGTGATGCATAGTACTGATGGGCATGTGCTTGTCCCGCTGGTTGATTGCCATGCAGTCCTCCCTGCGAATTGCCCGAAGGCTGGGTTCCATATTGTTGGGAGTGATATTGTTGCGCTCCTAGCTGTGGCCCATACGTGCTTCCATAGCTTTGGCCCTGAGGCCCTTGATAGCTTCCTGATGGAAAATTGTATCCGGCTGGAGTGTTGTATGCCGGATTGGTGTTATTCGTTCCGGTACTTATCGGGGCATACTGGGCGTTCTGTGCAGGGGCAGATCCTGCTTGTGGTATGTTGGATTGTTGACCCCCAGGGCCTGCGGAGCCTTGGGGAACATTAGTCTGTGTATCAGCCCCTGAAGGGGCTGCATTTTCTGGTCTTGAGGCTTCGGCTGCTTCCGGCTGCATCCGATGCGGAGGTGTTCGGTGTCGGAGGCCTTCACTGTTCAACCCAAAGCCATATCCGGCTCTGACCCTGGATCTTATGTCTCGAGGGTATCGTCGGAACCCTCTTGGAGGGGTTTTCGCGTCGTACTCGTCCTCCGTCTCGTCGTCAAAGTTTAATACCCTACTGGTGCTGCCCAGTGCTCGAATTTTCATCAGTTCGGCGATTCGCTTGTTGATCGCCACTGGTCGGTGCTTCAGTTGTTGGCCCAGATATGGGCGGAGTGTTTCCAGCAGGCTCATTTCCAGTCGTCTGCTGGGGATTTTGCTCAAATCCTGGCGGAACATCGGCCATTTTTCCTAGTTTTGATTCGACGCAAAAAACAGAATTGAGAGTGGTTCCGGGATCCAAGTGTGGGGTCCCACAGATGGCGCCAAATGTTTGTGCACCGAATCGGGATTAAGGTAAAAATGGGATGATAGGTGTTTTGGGGCTGTTCGTTGGCGGTTCCCCGAAGGTAGGGTTCTAGCCTCTTTACGCCAATCGAACAGGTGTGTGATCTATGGGGTGATCGAGTATGTGTATGATACCTTTCAAGGTCTTTTCGTCCTCCTTTTATAGGGAGGGATATTCTTGGAAAACAAGTAGGCCTCTTTAGGGTTTCCCTAAGTCTTAGGCCGGAAATATCATTTCCATAATTATTGGTTGGAGGTGATAAGATCAAATCCCGACTTTGTAGGGGAACAATTCTTATCTCTTTTTATCTTGCTGCGGAAGCCTTCGTTACGGACAGACCTTCGTATCGTAGCGTGTTACTGTTCCTTTGTGTGACAGGTTCTGCGTACCGCTGGGAGGGTTTATCATCAACACATAATTGGTATGTTAATATACACAATAACATATATTTTATATGTACAGATGCTATATAGTACAATATAATCCCTAAATAGATTATAATTTAAGTTAAATAAAAATAAAACTAAATTGAAACTTACCAAATCAGTGGCGCAACTAGTAGACACAAAATTAGAAGATTCATCTTCAGAATTAGCATCTCTCCATTTCCGACCACCGCCACTCTGTTCCATCACCGACGAATCGTCATCGCCGGCGTCACCAAATCCGGCAACAAAGCTGCCAATTTTGAGCTCCAAATTCTGTGATAAACTGAAATCACTAGGAATAATGATGGTTGAGACGTTAATGACAGAGATATTGATCGCAAAATGAAAGAAGAAAGGGTACGTATCGTCATGCTTCAAAGGAAATGGCAGAGGAAGAATCTGCTTGAAAAGACGATACGAGGATTTTGATGGGAAATAAGAAGAGGATAGAATGTTTTACAGTAAAATTACAAAACTATCCTCCTACCTAAAAAAGTTATAACGCGCCTGAATAATAAAGTTGAGATTTGATCCCTCCAAAATACATGATCCAACGACCAGAAATTGTCCCTAGTGTTCCTAAAATAATAGTATCCCTAAAATAACTTTTACCTAATGATCATATCATATCTATGTATACATATTGCTATATCATGACAAAGAAGAATAAATATATTTTTCAATCTTGATCATACAAAACATGTAATCTTTTAATTTTAACCATTCAAGATAGTTTTATATTTATGGTAACATTATACACGCTTAGTCTAAAATCCTGATCTTCTTTCTCCATCTTGTAGAAAAACATAAAATCACAATATATTTTATAAAAAACTGAATCTAAATTCAATCGATCAACACATAATCTTCACAAATCAATCTCAATTGATTTAACCCCCAAAATAGTTTACCACCGCTATTCGGTTGTAAACCTATTATCTAAATTGATAATAGTTCTATTACAATCAACAAAAGAAGAAGAAGAGATTACAGAGAAAAACAATGAATCGATACAAACTATTTTCAGAATATGAGAGAATGAATAATAACAAAATAAAAAATCCTTTATATATTTTTTGATCACCGACTCTTCCTTCAATTTCCATTGAGCACCCTTCATCTTTTCTTCTTGGTAGCTTTAGTCCAAACCTGAAACTTAATAAACATTTAACAGAAATAGTCCCTCGGGTTTACATAATTTCAGTTAAGGCTATAATTTTAACATCCCCCCTTAACCTTAACCTGAAACACATCATAGAGACAAAGTATAGAGACCAAGAAATTATGCTGCACTTTATCTAGACCTTTAGTCAAGATATCAACAATTTGATTTGATGAATCAATTTTCTTTGTAACAATGACACCTGCAATAATTTTATCTCTCACAAAATGGAGATCAATCTCAAGATGCCTGGTTCTTTCATGAAACACAGGATTAGCAGCAATCTTAATTGCAGCTTGACTATCACAATAAACAGAAACTGGACGCCAATGACCCCATTTAAGATCATCTAAATTTTTTAAAATCCAAACAGTTTCAGAAGTAGCAGAAGCTAAGGCTCTATATTCAGCTTCTGCTGAAGATTTAGATAAAGTAAGTTGTTTCTTACCTTTCCAAGAAACAAGAGAACCATTAAAAAATAAGCAAAAACCAGTGACAGATTTTCTGGTCACAACACATTTAGCCCAGTCAGCATCAACAAAGGTTTCTAAACTAGGTTTACTACTTTTCACAATATGAATACCTTTACCAGGAGAACCTTTCAAGTATCTTAATACTTTGAAAGCAATCTTAACATGAGATTTCAAAGGCTTATGCATGAATTGGCTCAAACAATGAACAGAATAAGCAATGTCAGGTCTTGTATGAGTAAGATAAATTAATTTTCCAATTAACTTTTGATACTCAGAAATATTATCAATCATTGTATCTTTCTCACTAGGCTCACTAGTAATAAGTAAATTCTGTTCAAGAGGAGTAGGAGAAGGTTTACAAGCAAGCAGCCCATAATCATTTAACAAATCCATACAGTATTTCCTTTGAGACAAACAAAGACCCTTTTCAGTATCAATAACCTCAATACCTAAAAAATATTTCAACTTTCCCAAGTCTTTTATTAAAAACTTTGTTTTGAGAAAGTTCTTAAACTTCTCAATTTCATCACAATTATTTCCAGTCACAATAATGTCATCCACATAAACAAGTAAAGCTATAAAAACATCACCATCAGTCTTAGTAAATAAAGAGTAATCACTCTTACTTTGAACAAAGTTATTTTCAATTAAAGACTGGGTTAATTTGGCATTCCACTGACTAGGAGCTTGTTTTAGACCATACAAGGATTTCTTAAGTCTACAAACCCTTTTATCATTAGGATCAAAATATCCTTCAGGCAAAGACATATAAACAATTTCATCTAAATCACCAAAAAGGAAAGCATTATTAATATCCAACTGAAACAGAGGCCAGTCCATTTGAACAGCTAAGTTAATCATGCATCTAACAGTTATAATTTTTACCACAGGAGAGAAAGTTTCATCAAAATCAACACCAGCCTTTTGACTATATCCTTTAGCAACTAATCTAGCTTTATATCTCTCAATTTCACCATTAGCTTTGTATTTTATTTTATAAATCCACTTACAACCTACAGGTTCTCTACCTTTAGGCAAATCAGTAAGTTCCCAAGTATCATTTTTATACAAAGCATCCATCTCAAGATTCATGGCCTCAACCCAATGATTGTGTTTGCTAGCTTGCCAATAATGAACAGGCTCAATGGCCTTATTAAGTTCAGAAATAAAAGCAAAATTTTCAGAGTTAAGGTTAGCATAGCTAACAAATCTTTCCATTCCAAATTTTACATTTGTATCAAGAACATAATCATTATATTTATTAGGCATATAAGAAGACCTTTCAGATCTTCTAGGAAAAGGTTGTTCTTGATTTTGTAAAACAGTATCATGTAAATTGATGTGACCAATACCCTCAGAATTATTGTTTTCCTCAGGATTGGCTGCCATCTCATGTTCAGCAGCACCCTCATTGGAATCATTTAAGTTTCCTTCTGGTAAACTTATTTGATCAATAGTTGGGGTACCAGACTGAACAGAGTTGCTGCCATCATCACTAGGGTTAGATGCAGGGTCATTTTCATCACAGGGTATGTCAGGATCATTATCAACTAAATTCTCAAAGAAATTAACTTGACTCAAATCCTGACTATCATCTGAAGCATACTGATGTTTAATCTTAAAAGGAAAAACTTTTTCAAAAAATTTAACATCTCTTGAGTAAACAAACTTCTTTCTTTCAAGACTAAACAGTTTATAACCCTTTTTAAAGCTAGCATAACCCACAAACACACATTTCTCTACCCTGCTATCAAACTTATCATTACTGACAATAATGGTAGCAAAACAAAGACAGCCAAAAATCCTGAGATGAGATAAGGAAGGTTCCTTATTAAAGATCATATAGAAGGGAGATTTTCCATGCAAGACAGAAGAAGGCAATCTGTTAATCAAATAACAAGCAGTCAAGATACATTCAGACCATAAATTCAAAGGCAATCCCCCCTGAAACATAAGACTTCTTGCAATATTAAGCAAGTGTCTGTGTTTCCTCTCAACAATCCCATTCTGTTGAGGAGTATAAGCAACAGATGTTTGATGAATAATACCTTTAGTTTCACAAAAAACAATAAATTTTTTGTTAATAAACTCTGAGCCATTATCACTTCTAAAAGTTTTGACCTTTTTTCCAAACTGATTTGAAATAAAATTATAAAAACAACAACACAATCAAACACCTCTTCCTTAGACTTAAGCATATAAACCCAAATAGCTCTAGAGTAATCATCAACAACAGTCAAAAAATACTTAAACCCTTCAATACTAGTAACCTTATAAGGTCCCCAAACATCCAAATGAACCAATTCACCAACACAAATAGACTTATGATCACTCAAAGGAAATGGTTCCCTAACTTGTTTAGCCTTTTGACATATTTCACAAGACAGATTTTCTTTTGAAAAACCATATACTCCTTTTTTTTATCCAAAACAGTTAAAACAGGATCAGAAGGATGACCAAGTCTATTATGCCACAAATGTTTGACAGAACAAGAAGTCACATTTTGACTAATACCTTTATCACTATCAAAGTAATATGGACCTTCAATCTGTTTACCAATCCCCAGAAGATTCACATCCCTCAAGTCCTGAGGTAACACATAACATTTATTTTCATCAAAAGCTTCAATCAGTTTACTATCCTTAGCAAGTTTATGAACATAAACAAGACTCACACAATACTCTGGTACAACTAGCACATCATATAAAATCAAGTCTTTAGATAAAATCATATTACCAACTTTTGTAATATAAGCTTCAGTGCCATTAGGATGAGACACTTTAATTTTAAGATAGGAAATATCAATCACATTAACAAGAAATTTATCAGTATAAGTTAAGTGTTGATTTGCACCAGAATCAAATATTAACCCTAACTTTTCAAGTTGTGCCCTAATCTTTGCATTACTACAAAAGAATTTCCTGAAATTTTGATTAAAAAATCTGTTATAATTAAACAGCCTAATACCTGCCATATTGGCTTTAATATGAGAACTATCAGCACCAACTGAATTTTCTTTTATCATAGTGATAAATTTTAAAATCTGTTCATCAGAAAAAGAAGCAGAAGCAGAAGTAGAACTAGAACCAACAGAATTATTGTTAACAAACCTTTTATTAAAATTTTGAGCATTTTGAGAATTTGCAGACTTCTTTTTACCAAAATCTGGAGGATATCCTATGATTTTAAAACACATATCTATTGTGTGACCATTAAAACCACAATGTTCACACACAAGAGTAGGACCACCAGAAGACTTTCTCATATTAGAATTTTTGAAGTTATTGCCAGAAAACTGTCTTTTTTGAAATTCAGGTTTATTACCAACATGAGAATTAAACACAGAAGAAGAAGACTTTTGCACATTATGACTACTAGAACCAGAAATCATCCTATGAGACTCTTCACCAGAAATAATAGCATAAGCATGTCTAACATCAGGTAAAGGATCTTTAGACAAGATATTACTCCTAACTTGCATATAAGCATCATCAAGACCCATTAAGAACTGCATTAATTTTAACAGTTGATTATGTTTCTTAAAGTCTTCTGCAGCATGACAAGTACATTTAGGCAGTTTAACCAAAGCATCAAACTGTTTCCAAAGAGCATTCAGTTTATGATAATAATCAGCAATAGTAGAACCATTTTGACAGAGAGAGTTGATTATATGATGCAGATTAAAAGTTACAGAACCATCAACTTTGTCATAGGTTTCTTTAAGTTAAAGCCATACATGAGAAGCCCTTTTAGAAAAGATTTGACCTAAATAGAGTTCTTCAGAAATAGAGTTTAAAATCCAACCTAACACAACAACATTAACCCTATCCCATTGTCTGCCTAATACTTCATCAGTATTTGATCTTTTACAAGTGCCATCAATAAAACCAATTTTATTTTTACCCTCAAAAGCAAGAATCATAGCACAAGACCAAATATTATAGTTCTCGGTACCTTTTAACTTGACAGAAACAACAGTAAGTGAAGCAGAATCATTAGGATGTAAATGAAGAGGATGACTAACATCAAGTTTACTAATCCTAGTCACATTATCACTTAACAAAGAATTATCAGTTTCATAGCCATCATCATAACCTCCTCTAATATTATCATCATCCATTTTAAGCAATTAACCTCAATTAATCAAGCACAGAAACAAGTATACAAATAGCAGTTAATCTCAATTAACAATCTCAGAACAAACACACAAAAAACAGCAACAAACAAGCAATTAATCTCAATTAACCACTTAAACAGAAGTAACAAAAAAAAATATATATATTTTTGGAAAATAAATCTTATTCTCCCAAAAGTGCCAGGGACAAGATTCCTAACCTCTCAAGAAGGCATGTCAAGTTTAACACAGTTGTTTTGAATGAGAATAAGAGAGAAAAACAATTTTAAAACACAAAAAATAAAAGAGGGAAAAAGAAAGCAAACAGTGCTATCGGATGAACCAGTAGAAGGAACCCTACTATTTTATTGATTCACTTAGTCAATAAAAATAGCAGGATCAGAATCAAAACCCTAACTCCAGATGAAAGAACAATACCAGAATCTTCAATCTTCAATCAGATCTAAACTTCTTTGAGGAAAAGAAGCAAGTGCAACTCCCAAACCCTAAAAGATTTAATAGAAAATTAGGATTTTGACAAAACCTAAAAAATTAGGGTTTCAGAAAATTAGATCTAAAAAACAGATTTAATCAAATATATTTATACGAATTTTTTGTAGATATAAATCTATATATATATAGAAACAATCGATTTAAAGAAAAACTCAGAAACCCAAAATCATTTTTTTTTAAAAAAAATCGATTCGATCGTTTTTTCTCAATAACCTGGCTCTGATACCATGTAGAAAAACATAAAATCACAATATATTTTATAAAAAACTGAATCTAAATTCAATCGATCAACACATAATCTTCACAAATCAATCTCAATTGATTTAACCCCCAAAATAGTTTACCACCGCTATTCGGTTGTAAACCTATTATCTAAATTGATAATAGTTCTATTACAATCAACAAAAGAAGAAGAAGAGATTACAGAGAAAAACAATGAATCGATACAAACTATTTTCAGAATATGAGAGAATGAATAATAACAAAATAAAAAATCCTTTATATATTTTTTGATCACCGACTCTTCCTTCAATTTCCATTGAGCACCCTTCATCTTTTCTTCTTGGCAGCTTTAGTCCAAACCTGAAACTTAATAAACATTTAACAGAAATAGTCCCTCAGGTTTACATAATTTCAGTTAAGGCTATAATTTTAACACATCTCCTTCTATTTTGATGAATCTTAGAGATTGAAGGTAACTTTTTTTTTCCAGTTTAATTCGCTTTATAATAATTGTTGTGTTATATTGTTCTAAAGATATCGAAGCTTTTAAGCATAATTTTCTCTCTCTCCTTCTCCTTAATTTTTCAGTTTAATCCTAGAGATCGAATCATTTTTTTTTCATGATAAATCATAGAGATCGAAGGTACTTTTCTTTTACTGACTTTAAGAGATCTAAGTATAAGTAATATGTCCTGAAGATTATAGTGATTGTCTTAAAAAGAGACACTTCTTTTTAAAAGGTTACCATATTACCACAGGTAGTTTTTTTTTTTTTGCATTATGCATGACTTTTTATTCAAGTTTTTAGGTTCCCTTATTGTGCAACCAAATTTTATGCAGGTAAAAGAAAATCCATTAGGATATCGAATGTGTCGACACTTCACAACAGGATCATGGACTTTTTCAGAGAAAGACCAAGGGTGGATTGTTTCCATATTGTATGTCTAAATCACTAAAGATGGCAAATGCCCGCCTAAGAAAAATATTTTATAGTTCAATCATGATGATTTGTTTTTTTAAACGTATTTGACTAATTTGATATTTTTTAACCTTCATGTTATCATAGGTGACTTCACGCTATTTTTGGAGTTGTGTTATAATGTTTTAACCGTTGAATGTAGTGAATAAATTGTTGATTAAATCCACAAAGTAAAGAAGGGTGAGGTATACCGGGTAAGTTCGTTGGTTCGTAGAAGGTCGGATGATTCGAGGATGGCAATCTAGATTGCGATTGTAGATGTACGACAATTTTACATAGATTGTATGACCTTATTAACATACTTTTTAAAACTTTGGATGTTTGCACTCATTGTATTTTTATATATACATATTATATATATATATATATTATTGTATCTTATATAAAGAAACATATTTCGTGTACTTTTAAGTATTATATATATTTATTTTTAACCCGGTCAACGACCGGGTATTGATCTAGTTTGTTTTGATTTAAGTTTCACGGAAATAACAACTAAATAAGTAATTTTAAATATTTTAAGATAAATTAGTTTAGTAAGAGTAAAACCAATGTTTTCATGATCGCACCGGTCTACTTACTGGTTCACTCGTCGGACCGGATTAAAGAACATGATATTTATACTATGTATATATATATATATATATTATCTATATTCAACAATATCCAATATCAATCTAAATAACATACACCAATTAAAGATGATTTGTTAGACTGAAGGGAGTGGGCGAGATATGGGGCGACCAATGCCCTTTTTCGCCAAGGTTCGCCTGGAACACCGGCCCCGAGGGGCGAACTTGGTGTCCGGCGAACCTCATAGTTCGCCCAAAGGGGCTTTGACCGACGGGGTTTTCCACATATTTTCACATTTTCCTACAAACTAATGGCTACTCTTTTTTTTAAAATTGTTTTATGTATTGTGTGTGTGCGTGGTGTATGTGTGTGTGCAGAAGAAAGAAAGACATCGAACAGGAGTGGGCGGTGGGTCAATTGAAGAAGAAGAAGAAGGGCTTTTGTTTTTTTGTGAGTTTTTTAATTTTTAATTTTAAAACTTTTTCATTTTAAACCCCTCAAGTATTGTATATTTATAAATGGATTATAACTTTTATTTAAAAAACTAAAAATTTGGTTTATGTTTAATTTCTAATTTTATAGCTTTTAAGTTTTAATTAATGAAATGATTTTTATTGATGAAATGTGTTTTTTAGTTTATTTGTTAAATGGTATGATTTTGTTTTAAATACAAAAAAGTTAAAAAAAAAGAAAAAAAATAAATTAATGAAAGTGCCACATGGCGCAAGTCACCCCATTTCACCCCATTTAAAACTCACTCATTTCCACTTTTTTGGGGGGCAACCCTTCCTACCCACACGCCACATGACGCACATCGCCCCTCCATCCCCTAACTCCCACTTCTCTTAGTCTTATGAATCATGTAAATAAAATGCCAATTGCCAACCAATCATTTGATACATAAAGTATTATTTTTTTTCTTACACCTACCAACTCATGTAAATAATTGAAAGAAACATAATATAAAGAAAAATTTGGAAAAAACTCACTTTTCAGTTTACTCCTTTCTCTCTTTACGTTTCCATTTTATTTTAGATTTTTCATCTTCTCTCAGAGCGCCACAGCGACAAGACACCTCCGACATCACTTACACTTATCTACTAAACCTGCGGCCACCTTTTTCCACCCATCATCCCTCGTAACATCACCACCCCCGACCTACTCAACCTCCGCAGAACAACCAACGGACACTATGTCCTTTTGGAATCAATTACAAAGTCTCGCCAGAAGTTCCTAGATCTAACTATATGTCCATTCCAAATCTCGCCACTTCCAACTTCCAACCGTCGATTTCCAATTTAACCGCCGGTTTTCGGTTCAACCGGTCGGTTAGACGCACCACCGCTTCAACAAATAAACCGGTCCAGTCAGTGAAAACATTGAGTAAGATATAATTAGTTCAGGACACAAAATAGCTTAATATTTAATAAAAAAAGAGAGTAAAGAATCCTTTGAGACAATTTTTTTGAATTTATGTCACAATTGGATACTCATTGACTCACCCGTATGAGCTATATGATGCCTGTATAAAACCTCCATCCTAGTCCTCACATAAACTGGACACCCCAAGGATAGAAGGCGTATTTAAACTTCACATGTGAGTCTAGACTTTATTGGTAACAAGTACCTTAAATGAATTATTTTTTGTGCCAGGACTTTATTGGTAACAAGTACCTTAAATGAATTATTTTTTATGCCAAATAAGGATCGAACCTGAGACCTTAAAGTTACCAAATACTTTTCTTACCACTAGGCTAACTCCTTGTTGATAAATTTATGCCAAATAACTAGGGTTATACATGTAAAACAACTATGTTAATATTCAACATTATATTCTTCTCATCCAAATTAAAACTCCAATCATCTAAACAATTGAACTTAACTTTACAATGAATTTAAAATCTGATATACTTTGTTAAAGATAATTTGAAATGATACGTGCATATTTAATATTGGCAGTTACATTATTATATATATCTATACTATCTTATAAAAGAATAGCCTCATGTTGAAAGTTACATAAGGGGAAATGTCTAAAATACCCTTAATGATTATATTACATTATCAGTCATTTATCTTTTAAAAAATTTCCATTAACCCTTTACATTAATTATTTTTACATCAAGTATCTACACCACTCGACGCCGCCTCTACCGCCAACAGTCGTCCCCCACCACCACACTGTCGCCGTCACGAACACCGCCACGTTGCGCGGGTACCGTGCTAGTAATACATATACATATTTTAAAGAAACTACCCCTTCCGTTTTTAACGGGTTTTAGGCCTCAATACCTCGACGATGTATGAGAGAGATTAAGATGTAAACATACCTTACATCTACTTAGGTAGAGAGGCTGCTTACAGGTTCTACCTAAATGGTAGAAAAAGACCTTCGGCCTTTGCATGGGATGAGAATCGAACTTCTGATCGCTGTCTCCAGAGGCCAGAGTGTTTACCAATGATCCAAACCACGCTGCTTAATACATATAAATGTATAACTAACTGAATTTAACTATAAATATACCAAAATGTTACGTGACTTTTTCTTCTTCAACTCACGTTTCTTCTCTGGCCTCCCTCCCGGGAAAATTACGTAGTATTGCGGCTAGAGGGCTCGCGGATGCATGTGTCACAACCGGAACTCCTTGTTCTGGTAAAGGAGTAGACTAAAAGATCGGAGGTGAACAGGATTTGGAGATTGAAGAATTGATCACCCGCCGACAAGAAGACTTCAAAGAAAGTTTTGTTTTCGTCGACAACAAGATCAAATTAGTGGCACGTGTATTTTTACTTCTAATTACTTTTATGTGATGTATATAATTAGATATATATATATATAGGATAGGGATTTTGAAAAAAATTCTCAAGGAGAGAAAGTTAGTTTTTGTTTTTGTAGCTTGTTCATAGAATTTTTTTTTCATTCTTTTTCTAGTTAACTCAATTCCAAAAAAATAATATAAAAATAAAAAACTTCTTATCGGAGTGAGTGCGCTGTATATATAAGGGTACGATACGGCCTTCGCCCTTAAGGGTAGTAATAACGGGTAGCTGGTGGGGTATGATCGGTGATGGGGGTGATCTATCTAACGAGCTCCGCCCTTAGCCGTCTTGGCTCCGCATAGACTGAGAGCTTCGCCTATAGCTTACGGGCTACACCCTTTGGAAAAAAAATATTATTTTTTTAGAATTAGTTAATTAAAAGAGAATGAAAAAGTGAATAAAAAAACAACTAAAAAAATCAAAACGAACTTTCTTCCTTCTCTCCTTAAGGTACTTTCTCTTTTGATCTCTATCATATATATATATATATATATATCATATATATATATAATATATACGATATTAACTTTTAAACGGTTTAAGGGATCGAATAAATTCAAGAACATATAATTGCTAGTTGGCTAGATAACTTTGAAGGAATGATAGAATTGTTAGATGAGGGGTGAATTACAATAACCGCAATGCATCCGCCACCATTACCTTAAAGCTCATGGCGGGGGCTTTCAAACGTTTTATACACAAAAGAGAAGAAAGGACTTCACCAAAAACGGTGAATGACGACAACAAGGTCAGATTCGTAATGGTTATGGAAGGCGTCGTAATAGAGAACCACATTGAGGCTTCAATTGACTACGACAAAAATATCTTGAAGGTAATCTGTTATCAGCTAAAAGAGAGGGTATCTTCCTTGTCCGACGTTCTGCTAAACTCTGTCATAGGTGGTTTTCAGAATGCAACCACAAAAGCTAGTTTTGCAATAAGCTTGGATTGTTTATGATGAGTTCGAAGATTTTAAAATCAACTAGGTTTCGAAGATTTTAAAATCAACTAGGTAGCTATTACCTATTTGATTTTAAAATCTTCGAACTAAGAAGTAATTAATCCAAGTTTAATGTCAAAACTAGTTTTTCTGGTTGCATTCATAAATCCACCTATGATGGGAGTTTCACACATCTCTTTTAGCCGATAACTAGTCATTTTCAAGATTTTTTTCTCGTGGTCAACTAATGCCTCAATGTGGTTATCTGATACAACGCCTTCCATAACCATAACGAATCTAACCTTATTGTCGTCGTTCACGGTTTTTATTGAAGTCCTTTCTTCTCTTTTGTTCATAAAACGTTTGAAAACCCTTGCCATAGGCTTTAGAGTTTGTGCAGCGGATGCAATTGCGATTGACTGGTCCTCTAACAATTCTATCATTCCTTCACAGTAATCTATCCAGGTAGCAATGTATTCTTGAATTTCTTCCATCCCTTAAACCGTTTAAAAGTTAATACGTATATATTATATCAGATAAAATAAGTATTTAAAAATAAACAAAAGTTTGATCTTCTTTTAACTCAAACCGGTTGTCGCAGTAAACAAAAGTTTCCATGAAGTCGTTTCTCCGACGGGTGATCAGTTCTTCACTCTGTGAATCTGGTTCACCTCCAATCTTTTCGTCTACTCCTTTATCGGAACTAGGAGCCCTGTTGTGACATGTGCATTCGTCTACCATCTAGCCGCAACACTACGGAGAGAGGCCAGAGAAGAAACGCGGGTCGAAGAAGAAGAAATTTTTCTAAATTGTGTGACTTGTGTATGATTGAATGGTGCATGTGTGAGTTAGACATGTAACTCTCGCCTCTCGGGTATATTTATAGTTACAGTCGGTTATATATATATGTTGAATGGCCCATTCATCAAAGATTTAACCTCCCATATACTTTCTCTAAACCTAATTTCAAGATTTGTTCTTCCACATTCTTGAAAACTCCTATATATTTTACTCTCAACTGAAGCGTCTTCCTTTAAAAGGGTCGACAACATCAATGCAGCCCCCCAAAGATCTTTGATGTCGTTATGAACAATACCGATCAACATTCTTAATTTCAATGAACTAGGAACATCAATCATATCTGAATTCCAATAAATCTTAACAAGTTCTGAACTTTCTTCAGTTGAAACCATAAAAGGAGTTAAAGATGAGAACTTTTCAGCTGCATTCTGCAATCTGTTGGCATTGACGGCATAATTAGTTTTGAGCTTATTAAGACTAGTTATATACTGTATAAAATAAGATAATTTAACATATATATAAATTTTGGTGCCTTAAAAAATATGGGGCCTAAAGCCCTTGCTTTATTTGCCTTACCATTAAGCCACTACTGCTTAATGGTTAACATCTTGGAATTTTTGTACGAAATCTTATGTTCAAACCCTACTCGATATATTATTATTTGAAAGACAATATTAATATAAATGGATGTTAATATTTTTCACTACTACTATTATGTTCCTGGGCCACATTATCGGGCTTTTGTATGGTGGGCCTTCAATTCCCAACACGTCCAAAATTGCTTATATACCTAGCTACGTAAGTAGTCTCTCCATTACGATTTAAAAGTCTTATTTGTTGCCGCAAGTAGGTTTCCATTAATAAAAATGGCGGCAGAACTTCAGTTTGATGTGGCGGAGAAGATATTCATAGGATTTGATGTGAAAGAACTAATGCGATTCAAGTGTGTGTGTAAGTCATGGCAATCTTTTATATCCAATCCATGTTTTGTTCATGCCCATCTAAAACATACTTACAATATCAATGTCCGCAAAAATAACAAACTTGGGCGTAGGATCGTTACGTCGTCTGCTGCTTGTATGGTTGGTTCTTCTAATGGTCTGGTATGCATTTCTCCCGTAGGTGCTAAACTAGTGATAACCAATCCTTTGACACGAGTCTTGAGAAAACTGCCAAAATTGTCGTGCTATTTTCCCCGCCCTGCCGCTGCAGAGAATCATTGTGTTGGGGTTTTGGTTATGATTCGTCCATCGATGATTACAAGGTTATAGTAGGGTTCATGAAAGATAATGGACCGACACGTTTTCTTGTGTTAACATTGAAAACATTTACTTGGAAATATATCGGGCTGGTGGACTATAGGAACATTGGTAGATAATCTGCTATCTTATGTAACGGGGCACTTCACTGGTTTATGAAGACTACTAATCGTGAAAAAAATGAGAATGTTATTCTCTCTTTTGATTTATCTCTAAATGAATTTAAGGAAATCCCCCTACCTGATGATGATAATAATAAATCTAATAGAGATCACAAATCACTCGGAATTATCAACGAATGCTTATGCATATGTGATGGTCAACAACCTTACCATATGTGGGTTATGAAAAACTACAATGTAAAAGAGTCTTGGGATCGAACAGATTTATATCAGTATGGAGATTATTGTGCGACGAAGTCTGATATTGTACACCATGTAGAATTAGTAGGGGGCATTATTTCTTACAAGATTAGAAGCTCGTTGTCAGCGTACTGTGTTAGTGACCCTATATTTGTACAAAGCCTTGCATCTCCCCATCTTTATAATAATGGGCGACCCAAGAAGGCCTTAAAGGTTTCTAAGAATAACAAGAGGGGTGTTTAAAGCAGGTCGGGTAAGAGCAAGATGTGGAGAAAGAGGCAAACATATGGCAAGAAGAATGTAAAGGTGCGTTTTAATCATGTTCTTATATCGAATCCTTGTTTGTTTTTTTTTTCCTTCTAATACGGAGTATTTGGCAAAACTAATGTTGTTAACTTGAAGTTTTTTTTTGTATAGCTGAAAGTTTCAGCTTTTATTTCTACAAATGGGTTGGGCAAAGTAACTCATGTTGTGATCAAAATTGTAGAATGGAATGAAAAAATAATAAACAAATCAAATGCATCCTGTGAAATATTATGATTATATACCCAAGTGGTATTTAGATTATATATATAAAATATCCCAGGTATCTATAAGCTTATGTTTTTTACAAAGCTCGATCTCTATAGTGTTGTCAGCAACCAACACACAAGAGGTGAGTTCTTAATGTATATATCATCTATACACAAACATAGAACATTTATATATCTTAGTTACAGAGGATTTCAAATGTCCCTTAATTAGTTCCTGGTTTTTACATACTAATGAATATTATAAAATCTTATACTATATACTTAAGTCATCAACTGATTTTCAAGATGGTAAGTGTGTTAGTACTTGTACACACGTGGTATATGCTTATAAGTAGCATGTATTAGAGATGGTCAAATTAGGAAAAATATGTGACGCATTTAAGTGTGATGCGGCGCATGGCTCATAGATGTGACACACATTTTAATCAGAACAAAAGTGTATTTTTATGGAAACTTCGGATGTGACTCGTACATCATCTCTGCATTGCATATATGGAGGAGGTTTCCTTAGTCGACTCGTTTGTCTAAGTTTTTCATTCATATGTTATATGCATAGGTTGTGGGTAGGCATGAGCACATGTCAAAACCTGGACCGAACCCGAGAAACTGCTATTTTGGTGGACCGAGGCCCGAACCCGGTCGAGCGGGGCGTTCCGGGTTTCGGTGGGGTTTTGAAAAACGGGTTTTGGGATTCCGGGTTTAAATCTCATCCTTACGTGGGGGATACCCTAACAAGCATTGTAACTAATTGTGATTGGTTGTGAACTCGTTAGATAAGATAACCTACGTACTTTTGCCATGAGATGGACACAATCTAACGTTGGGTTTTGCAATAACTCGTTTTGGTGAAGATTTGAATTCTTATACGTCTGCTGTGATCATGGGAATTTACGTGGGGAACTATTACGAGTATATATGTCATTGTTATTGTTTATGGCGGGGGATATGAGAAAGGGGACTACAATTATGTGAACTTTTATTAAAACATATGGCGAAACCTATGAGGAATGATTGCTAGGGACTTTTTGACAATCCTAGATATAATGTTGGTACTTGATGTGATGCTTTGTTTTTCCTATCTATTGTACGTATGATTGGATTTTGATAATAGCTTTAAACTGCATCGCTTTGTTGTCCTAACTGTTATCTTACTTAGCATTAATTACTGATTGGCTTGGAATATGCGTCCGTGTCCCTCAGGTTTGCAGGATTGATAATAGTTGCACGAGTGAGGCTGGGTGGAATGATGGCTTAATGTATTAGGAGATGAAGACCTTTCCTTAGCTTAGCTTCGTTTAGTTTAGACACTATTATGATGTTTACTTGTTTTTGGTTGTTCTATTTTTTGGAGCTCTTTAAATTATGGTTGTGATGTAATCGTAACACCAAACTTGAAGTGAGTAACCGCATCGTTAGTGTCGGTAGTTTTGTTTTTAAAGAATGTTTTCGCATATATTAGGATTTAAATCCCCCCCTTATAATGTAATTATAAGTATGCTCGCTGTATGTAGTTCAGTGAAGCATATCTATATTGATCTTCTACTCATTGAAACAGGAACGTTTTCAAGTAGCTATTTCCAAGAAAAAAATTACTTGAAGACAGTCATAACTCACTGAAGTGGAATCAGTGAGTATGATAACTAATTCTTTTGGCAGAGTTGATAAAACTGCCAAAATTAATGTCGTCCTCCAACCTCTCAAGAGACTCATTGTGTTGGGGTTTTGGTTATGATTCGTCCGTAGATGATTACAAGGTTATAGTAGGGTTCATGAAAGATAATGGACCGACACGTTTTCTTGTGTTAACATTGAAAACATTTACTTGGAAATATATCGGGCTGGTGGACTATAGGAACATTGGTAGATAATCTGCTATCTTATGTAACGGGGCACTTCACTGGTTTAGAAGACTACTAATCGTGAAAAAAATGAGAATGTTATTCTCTCTTTTGATTTATCTCTAAATGAATTTAAGGAAATCCCCCTACCTGATGATGATAATAATAAATCTAATAGAGATCACAAATCACTCGGAATTATCAACGAATGCTTATGCATATGTGATGGTCAACAACCTTACCATATGTGGGTTATGAAAAACTACAATGTAAAAGAGTCTTGGGATCGAACAGATTTATATCAGTGGAGATTATTGTGCGACGAAGTCTGATACATGTAGAATTTAGTAGGGGGCATTATTTCTTACAAGATTAGAAGCTCGTTGTCAGCGTACTGTGTTAGTGACCCTATATTTGTACAAAGCCTTGCATCTCCCCCATCTTTATAATAATGGGCGACCCAAGAAGGCCTTAAAGGTTTCTAAGAATAACAAGAGGGGTGTTTAAAGCAGGTCGGGTAAGAGCAAGATGTGGAGAAAGAGGCAAACATATGGCAAGAAGAATGTAAAGGTGCGTTTTAATCATGTTCTTATATCGAATCCTTGTTTTTTTTTTTTTTCCTTTTTTTTTTATCAGTTTTGTGTTTTTTTTTTATTATATATATAGTTTCTTTTTATTTTTTCATTCGTGTGTTATTTTTTTTTTTTTTTTTTTTTTTTTTTTTTTTTTTTTTTTTTTTTTTTTTTTTTTTTTTTTTTTTTTTTTTTTTTTTTTTTTTTTTTTTTTTTTTTTTTTTTTTTTTTTTTTTTTTTTTTTTTTTTTTTTTTTTTTTTTTTTTTTTTTTTTTTTTTTTTTTTTTTTTTTTTTTTTTTTTTTTTTTTTTTTTTTTTTTTTTTTTTTTTTTTTTTTTTTTTTTTTTTTTTTTTTTTTTTTTTTTTTTTTTTTTTTTTTTTTTTTTTTTTTTTTTTTTTTTTTTTTTTTTTTTTTTTTTTTTTTTTTTTTTTTTTTTTTTTTTTTTTTTTTTTTTTTTTTTTTTTTTTTTTTTTTTTTTTTTTTTTTTTTTTTTTTTTTTTTTTTTTTTTTTTTTTTTTTTTTTTTTTTTTTTTTTTTTTTTTTTTTTTTTTTTTTTTTTTTTTTTTTTTTTTTTTTTTTTTTTTTTTTTTTTTTTTTTTTTTTTTTTTTTTTTTTTTTTTTTTTTTTTTTTTTTTTTTTTTTTTTTTTTTTTTTTTTTTTTTTTTTTTTTTTTTTTTTTTTTTTTTTTTTTTTTTTTTTTTTTTTTTTTTTTTTTTTTTTTTTTTTTTTTTTTTTTTTTTTTTTTTTTTTTTTTTTTTTTTTTTTTTTTTTTTTTTTTTTTTTTTTTTTTTTTTTTTTTTTTTTTTTTTTTTTTTTTTTTTTTTTTTTTTTTTTTTTTTTTTTTTTTTTTTTTTTTTTTTTTTTTTTTTTTTTTTTTTTTTTTTTTTTTTTTTTTTTTTTTTTTTTTTTTTTTTTTTTTTTTTTTTTTTTTTTTTTTTTTTTTTTTTTTTTTTTTTTTTTTTTTTTTTTTTTTTTTTTTTTTTTTTTTTTTTTTTTTTTTTTTTTTTTTTTTTTTTTTTTTTTTTTTTTTTTTTTTTTTTTTTTTTTTTTTTTTTTTTTTTTTTTTTTTTTTTTTTTTTTTTTTTTTTTTTTTTTTTTTTTTTTTTTTTTTTTTTTTTTTTTTTTTTTTTTTTTTTTTTTTTTTTTTTTTTTTTTTTTTTTTTTTTTTTTTTTTTTTTTTTTTTTTTTTTTTTTTTTTTTTTTTTTTTTTTTTTTTTTTTTTTTTTTTTTTTTTTTTATTTTTTTATTTTTTATTTTTCATTTTTTGAAACTTTTTTTTGTTTTTTATTTTCTTTTAACAAAAACCCATTCCAAAAAAAAAAAAAAAAAAAAAAAAAAAAAAAAAAAAAAAAAAAAAAAAAAAAAAAAAAAAAAAAAAAAAAAAAAAAAAAAAAAAAAAAAAAAAAAAAAAAAAAAAAAAAAAAAAAAAAAAAAAAAAAAAAAAAAAAAAAAAAAAAAAAAAAAAAAAAAAAAAAAAAAAAAAAAAAAAAAAAAAAAAAAAAAAAAAAAAAAAAAAAAAAAAAAAAAAAAAAAAAAAAAAAAAAAAAAAAAAAAAAAAAAAAAAAAAAAAAAAAAAAAAAAAAAAAAAAAAAAAAAAAAAAAAAAAAAAAAAAAAAAAAAAAAAAAAAAAAAAAAAAAAAAAAAAAAAAAAAAAAAAAAAAAAAAAAAAAAAAAAAAAAAAAAAAAAAAAAAAAAAAAAAAAAAAAAAAAAAAAAAAAAAAAAAAAAAAAAAAAAAAAAAAAAAAAAAAAAAAAAAAAAAAAAAAAAAAAAAAAAAAAAAAAAAAAAAAAAAAAAAAAAAAAAAAAAAAAAAAAAAAAAAAAAAAAAAAAAAAAAAAAAAAAAAAAAAAAAAAAAAAAAAAAAAAAAAAAAAAAAAAAAAAAAAAAAAAAAAAAAAAAAAAAAAAAAAAAAAAAAAAAAAAAAAAAAAAAAAAAAAAAAAAAAAAAAAAAAAAAAAAAAAAAAAAAAAAAAAAAAAAAAAAAAAAAAAAAAAAAAAAAAAAAAAAAAAAAAAAAAAAAAAAAAAAAAAAAAAAAAAAAAAAAAAAAAAAAAAAAAAAAAAAAAAAAAAAAAAAAAAAAAAAAAAAAAAAAAAAAAAAAAAAAAAAAAAAAAAAAAAAAAAAAAAAAAAAAAAAAAAAAAAAAAAAAAAAAAAAAAAAAAAAAAAAAAAAAAAAAAAAAAAAAAAAAAAAAAAAAAAAAAAAAAAAAAAAAAAAAAAAAAAAAAAAAAAAAAAAAAAAAAAAAAAAAAAAAAAAAAAAAAAAAAAAAAAAAAAAAAAAAAAAAAAAAAAAAAAAAAAAAAAAAAAAAAAAAAAAAAAAAAAAAAAAAAAAAAAAAAAAAAAAAAAAAAAAAAAAAAAAAAAAAAAAAAAAAAAAAAAAAAAAAAAAAAAAAAAAAAAAAAAAAAAAAAAAAAAAAAAAAAAAAAAAAAAAAAAAAAAAAAAAAAAAAAAAAAAAAAAAAAAAAAAAAAAAAAAAAAAAAAAAAAAAAAAAAAAAAAAAAAAAAAAAAAAAAAAAAAAAAAAAAAAAAAAAAAAAAAAAAAAAAAAAAAAAAAAAAAAAAAAAAAAAAAAAAAAAAAAAAAAAAAAAAAAAAAAAAAAAAAAAAAAAAAAAAAAAAAAAAAAAAAAAAAAAAAAAAAAAAAAAAAAAAAAAAAAAAAAAAAAAAAAAAAAAAAAAAAAAAAAAAAAAAAAAAAAAAAAAAAAAAAAAAAAAAAAAAAAAAAAAAAAAAAAAAAAAAAAAAAAAAAAAAAAAAAAAAAAAAAAAAAAAAAAAAAAAAAAAAAAAAAAAAAAAAAAAAAAAAAAAAAAAAAAAAAAAAAAAAAAAAAAAAAAAAAAAAAAAAAAAAAAAAAAAAAAAAAAAAAAAAAAAAAAAAAAAAAAAAAAAAAAAAAAAAAAAAAAAAAAAAAAAAAAAAAAAAAAAAAAAAAAAAAAAAAAAAAAAAAAAAAAAAAAAAAAAAAAAAAAAAAAAAAAAAAAAAAAAAAAAAAAAAAAAAAAAAAAAAAAAAAAAAAAAAAAAAAAAAAAAAAAAAAAAAAAAAAAAAAAAAAAAAAAAAAAAAAAAAAAAAAAAAAAAAAAAAAAAAAAAAAAAAAAAAAAAAAAAAAAAAAAAAAAAAAAAAAAAAAAAAAAAAAAAAAAAAAAAAAAAAAAAAAAAAAAAAAAAAAAAAAAAAAAAAAAAAAAAAAAAAAAAAAAAAAAAAAAAAAAAAAAAAAAAAAAAAAAAAAAAAAAAAAAAAAAAAAAAAAAAATATCAGAAAAGGCGGTTTTCACTTCATTATCAGCAGCTGCAACTTTCAGCTCTTCAACCATCTCAAATTCAAACCTAGTAGCAAAACGAATGGCTCTAAGAACTCTCAAAGGGTCATCCAAAAATCTTTCTTTTGGGGGTAAAGGAGTCACGATTTTACCAGATTTCAGATCATCAAGTCCTCTCCCTGTGAAATCTTCAACTAAGCAAGTACTAATGTTATAAAACAAGCTATAAATGGTCAGATCCCTTTTATATGCATCCCGTTTTGCAGGACCAAACCCCATGGTTGGACTTCTACCGTTTTCAGTGTTATTTCCGGATATTAAGTTAACAAAATCAATCCAAACATCAAAAAGACGCATTGTTGCTGTTTCCAAGTGCTTGCCTTGATCCGGTTTGCTTGGAATAACACCAAATCCCGGTGTTTCTTCACCCGTAGATACCAAGTAATCGTTCACCTTTTCACAAAACTCTCTACCCAACATATTATTAAGAGCAATATCAATGTCATTACACTCTTTTCCTAATAGCTTGTCTCTAACCCACCCACCAGCAACCCGAAGTTGCGTTTCAAGATTATAATGGTGAACAACTTGAAGCAACTTCCCAAATATCTGCCCTCTTTATCTGTTAAACTGATGGTTTCTTTCACCACAACACTTGAGGAAGCCGATAAGGCCCCATTTGTATTCGACATTGCTCTGCAGCACCGGTACAACACTTGATATCGCTTTTTGTGAGCAGGAATGGAATAAAGATTCGCTTAGTATTGGCAATTGTTAAGAAAGTTCCACAAAGTTGTGCTATTTTCCCACTATATTTAAAAGTCTTGCTTCCAAAGTAACAATTACTACAGATTCCAAAGTAAGCTATTATACTTGTTCTTCTTTCGTGAATCCCAAATTAAAACAAAGATTTATTTTTTTTTGGGTAAAGGGATTCACCCGGTAAGTTGTATTACTATCAAAAATTATATCACTATCAATGAAGATCAGGCAGCATGGCCAATTACCAAGCTGACTAGTTTCAACTCAATGCACCATTAGTGCAACACCTAATTACAAACTACCAAGACACTACAAGGGAAGACAATATAGTAGGTCTAGAGGCAAAGAAAGTAACGACTAGGGACTCCTGATTAAAGACATAGGAAGATCCCAATCTGTCAAAAATTGTTCCACCCGTTTCGTCCTCCTGAACCTGAACGACATGAGTTTTAAGCGTATAGTGCTATAAATGGTCTCCACCACCTGAGCTTCTGTTCTCTTCTTCATCTTGAATAACCTCGAGTTACGTTCCTGCCAAATGAAATAGGTAGAAGCAGCAAGTATGAGTTTGGCTGCTACACTTTTGGCCGAAGTCTTCTTAGCATATTGAGATAGATGACAGGTGATAGTATCCCAGTCATACATTTGTAGTTGACCACCCACTCTTGAATTTATACCAATCCACACATTCTTAGAGAAAGCACACTCAAAAAAGAGGTGAGGATGTGAATCTGGTTGCACCTCACAAAGGGGGCAAAGAACTGAACTGGTACGTGACAAGTGTTGTATATCCCATGATCTAAGCATATCCTGAGTTTTGAGTTTTCGTATGAACACAAGCCACAACAGAAATGCATGCTTAGGAATACTATGATGAAACCAAACCGTATGGAACCAACCAACTTCTGGAGCTCTTGGACGCAAATCTTGCCAAGCAGTTCCAACAGAGAAATCATTAAAATTGTCGTTTCGGTCTTTCCACATAAGCTTATCCTGTTGCGCAGCCACAAGAGTAGGAGGTAACAAGTTTGGAACACAATCCCTCCATTCAGGTGGCCATCTCCATGTGCCATTTTCCACAACCTCACTAACAGTTGAGTTCAATTGCAAGCCTGCTCTCGCAATCATTCTTGGGGTTACATATCTAATTAGTGGACAATGTTCAGTCCATCTATCAAACCAAGCAGATACATTCTCGCCGTTACCAATTTGAAACCAACAAAATTCTCTAACTACTGATCGTACTTGGAGAATTTATTATTATTATACTTTGTTTGTTTTGAATGAGAACTAAGAAGGTTTAGTTCTTTCCGTTTTCATCGACTGTCGATCGAGGAACGAGATGCTATATATCTTTTAAGTTTTTATTGCGTTTACATTATTAGTAGGGTATAAATAAGGTAATAACTTAACCTCCAAGCAATATCTTTTATAAATACGAGAGGGGTATCCACGCAATGCCGCGGCAGTGACGGTGACAGGTGGTAGTGGCGGTAACGGTGTGGTTATTAATGTAAAAGTAATTGATGTAAAAGGGGGTAGCGTAATTATTTTAAGAGTTAAGGGATGTATGTTATAAATAACTTCATTAAGAGTATTATAGATATATCAAGCGAAAATATTTAAATTAGTGAATAAAACAAGGAGGTAGTTTGGATAATAGAGTTGAAAATTTTTAAGGGATTTTCTAGGTAGATGTAGTATGTGGGTTGAGAATGTAACATTCGTTACTTTTGACTCGGTTTGACTTTTGATTGAATGTAATTAAATGTAAACGGTTTCATGAATTTATATGAATTATCGAACGTTTTGTCGTGTTTTAACGTAACGTTGAATTTATTTGTAGTTACCGGTTCGTTTTTGTAACATCCGTGAGTTTTGACCGTTTGACTTTACGTGACTAACAATTTAAGTTAATGAAGAATTCGGGTCATTTTGTGATTGAATGACAATGTGGTATGTTAGTCGGGTCGATAGTTTGACTTAAACGTGTTTAAATGTAAAACGTTATGCGAAATTACTTGTAAAGAGAAACGGGTCGACCCATGGGCAACAACCCACGACCCATCAGCCCATATGGCCCATCTTCCCTCCCTTATCCTTCTCATTTCACCACATAATATTTCTCTTCTCTTTTCTCTCTAACTAAAGCAAGAACACTCCTTTCTCTCTTATACTCTTGAAATATTTGGTGTTGTGAAACTAGTTTAATACAAGAATCATCATCATTTTAATCTCATCTTCATTATATCAAAGGATTGAAGTTCATAGTTCAAGGTTTTTACCCATTTTGGCTTAATTTCGGGTTTGAGCTCAAAAAGAAGTATTGGTAAGTCAAATTCATCCCATCTTCACCTATTTATGCTTACTTACATGTTGTTAGTCAATTTAATGTATTTACAAGTCTTAAATCGGGCCAAAATGAGTTGTGGGTCAAATTAGGGTTGATGATTTGGAAGTGTTCTTGATGTTTTGGAATGGAAACTAAGATGGGGGTTATGTTTAGTTATGTTGAAACATGTTTGTTTAAGCTTCAAAATGAGTCTTGGAACATCACTAGACGATTTGGTGGTCGAAAATGGGGTTTGGGTGAAGTTTGGATCGTATTTTAGACTCAAAAATCTGCAGGATTAAGCCCAGTCGCGTCGCGACCTATACCACTCGCGCCGCGAGTTTGTGTCCAGTCAGGTCAGAGCTTTTTCTCGCGTCCAACCTCGCGCCGCGAGCCTCGTGCTCCTCGCGCCGCGAGTTTCGCCTGTTTTGCGCGTCAGTTTTCGAACGTTAATAACTTTTGAACCGTAAGTCCGTTTTAGTCGTATGACCTATCGTTGGAATCGTGAGAGGGTCTACTTTATCATGGTATAACCCTTATATCTTGAATCCACTACTATTTCCAAAAATGTCATGATAAAGTGCCCTTGGTTATATTCGGTTGAACCATTAAGACGCTGGAAGGTTGTGACGTAACCGAGTTGAGTTCCAATTGTCCTCTAAAGTTAATTTGCTCTTCTAAAACCTAATTAGGGCTTTGTCGAGTATGTGATAGCTACGTATATGTGATTATGTATGTTAATGTGTATGTATGATATCGATATTTAGGTTTTGGACGCGAAGCGAACATCGAACGACTGTAACTCAACTTTGTACCCAATTTAACTTCTTTGCCGATCAGGTGAGTTCCGTAGCTCCCTACTCATTTGAGATTCGGGCTGAAAAGTGTAAACATACGTGCTTTATTGTTTGAGTGATTGGTTGATTATGCATTAAATTTTGGTTACATATTGCGATTAGGTTAGTTGTACATACATGGAAGACGATGATACCTTTAATGAATTGTAGATGTGGTGGGAAGGCTGCGGGTGACCCTATATATAAGCATCTATGATTCCTTAAATGTAAAGTCGTATGAAATGTATGTGCATTGTAGTTTTAGATGATTTGTTGTACGATAGACTTGTGATTGAGATTGATTATGCTTTTGTACTTATTGATTGGTTGATGTACTTCCAAGTGTTTTGCACTTGAGAACATGCTTTTGTACTTGATGAGTCGTACTATGTACTTCCAAGTGTTTTACACTTGAGAACATGCTTTTGTACTTATTGATTGGTTGATGTACTTACAAGTATACTTAGTTGATGAATGGTTCCACGTACTTCCAAGTGTCATACACTTGAGATCGCGCAATGTACGATGTACTACCAAGTTGTTAGACTTGAGAATATTGTGTTGGTAGTGGTTTTGTTGTTGTCATGGTACACTTAGGATGCGTTATCTGATGCCTAATTGTTGGACATACCTTTTATGCATTCAACACTTACATTGATATTTACATCATTTGTGCATACTTATTACACATTTACTGATAATTGTGTAATCTTGTTGTTGGACGTTATTGTGTTACTTAGAGGCTCGCTGTAAGTCATGTCTAGCCTCTACTCGTATATTGTGATTATTGACGATGGTTCCTTATGGACCATTACTACAAACTCACCAACCTTGTGTTGACTATGCTTAGTACACTTTTCAGGAAATCAGGTTATCCCCGGACGTGGAGTTTGATTGTTGCTTGCTGTAAAACCCGGGCTTTGGACTTTATGAATCAAGGATTCATTGGCCTTCTTTTTGCATTATACTTAGGATCGATTTGCCATCTTCTGGATGTTATTTTGTTAACTTTGATGGTTATTTGCTCCTTATGTATTTTGGTACTTGTTTCGTATTGTAATGGATTCATTGAATCTTTATTTGCATTTAGTTCTTGTTCTATTGTAATTCCACCTTGTGCTATATGATTTCCGTGATATTTCGAGCCTCGGCTTGGGGTGTTACAGTTTTAGCGATTAATTCGGTAACGAATAGCTATTTGTCGAATTTAGCGGAGCGGGAGCCTCGTTTTTGTGCCCTATGGCCGGCCTCCCACTCAACACACACCCACACTCCCATTCAATCATTCTCTTACCTTATCCTTTCCTTTCTCTCTCTCACTCTCATTTACTTCCCTATTTTCTATCTTCATCTACTCACAAAAATCATCATGAATTCACCATTAATGTATTAGAATCTTGTGTTTCAACCCTAAATTAATTAGATCAAGCAACCCTAATAATAATCATCTTCAAATCCAAGGATTTCCAAGCCTCAAGAGTTTCATCCAAGTGTTCTTCGTCCAAAATAGAGTCAAAACCGGTTTTAGGTCAAAACAGGGTTTTGTAAAACTTGATTTGGGTCAAATCGAATTTGATTGGATTTTTGGTGTTATGGATCGATTATAGAAGGTGGGTTATGGTCATTTGTACCTAAATATGTTTAAATATACATCAAAATGTGTTTTGAGTTCTTGCAAATCGATTTTTAATCAAAACTTTTTACCTAGGAGTGTTTTGGGTCGATTTAACCTTGGCTGCTGCTGCTGGTCGTCATGTTCAGCTCCCACCGTCTGGGACGCTGCCCTTTGGCGTCTGGGACGCTGGGCCATTCGTGGCTGGACTTGCCACACGGTGGCTGGGAGCATTTGGTACGGTATAACCGTCTGGGACGGTGGAGGGAGCGTCTTAGACGGTGGCCTCTTTGTACTAATTTCACCCTTACGCTAGCAAGACGCTAGGATCTTCTGTTTTACGCTTAGCCACACGGTGAAACCCACTTTTCCAGACCACCGTCTGGGACGGTGCTGGGCACCGTTTGGGACGCTAGGCCAATCTTGGCTAGCGTGTGAGACGGTGGTTGGGCAGCGTGCTGGACGGTGGTCCTCTTGTGCCATTTTCCTGCTTCTTTTCCCAGCCATATTTCAAACATCCTAGGGCAGAGTCGAGCTTTCCCTTGAGCCTTTACTTAACTCCCCTAGTGATGTATCGAGTTCATTTGAGTCGTTGTAAGTTGTGGGGCTTGATTAGGGTTTTAAGTGAGAACAAAAGTAAGACAAAAGTGTATATTAATATACATATGTTAACGTATGATAGGTATTGACTATTGAGCACGTGGCAATTACTTCACCTCGACAAATCAATTATATCACGATCTTAACTTCTCATTGTCGGCAAAGGTGAGTTTCATAGCCCCGTTTCCTTAACACATTTGAGGTGAAAAGTGTACTTATTTATTTAAATGTTCAACGATTTAATTGAAACGATTTATTATGAACGATGACTTATTTAATTTGCATGATATGTTTTCCACAACGTATTTATAAATGCTTACATGTGATGAATGATTGTGATAACGGATAAGTCCACGATTTGTGGCATAACGATAAGTCCATGTTGATGGCATAACGATAAAGTCCATGTTGATGGCATAACGATTAAGTCCACATTTGTGGCATAAGGTTGTTGTTAACGATATTGTTTAACGTATATATTGTATATGAACGTTTGGTTGTAACGTAACATTGATTATGACGAATTGTGAACGTATGGATGATGATGTAAGTGTATTCATCCTTGAATACCTCTAACGGTTGATATCCCGACACTATGATTTTAACGTTTAAACCTACGAACTCACCAACTTTATGTTGACCCGTTTTAGTACATTTTTCAGGTAATCAAGTTAATCAAGGACGTAATGGATGATTGCATGACTTTGCTAGGATTTGGGCTTGACTATTGGATCCGTGATTCATTGATTCCCTTGACGGGTTATGCTTAGGATTATTGGCCATCATTTTTGGATTGTATTCTTTTGTAACATTTGATGGCTCTGTACTCCTTATGCATTTTGTGATCCCATGATGTATTTGTACTCGTATTTGAACTTAATTCATGGATTGCCCAATCCTTAATTGCATGTAGTTTTGTCTCTATTTAATTTCCATGTCGTGCTATGCTTTTCTTGTGATATCCCATGATTCCGCCTTGTTGGGGTGTTACAGAGAATGTGTTGAAAGTTAAGGGTATTTTGGGCTTTTTAAAGATCAAAAGTTGAAAAGGGGGAGGGGTAATTTGTTTTATAAAGGAGTAAAGATAATTTGACTTGCATTAGGATTCATTTAATTAATAGTTAATATTTAGCCAATGATGACTAGTCCAACCACTATAAATAATCTCACAATTATCCACACTTTTAGTTAGCGTGAATAATTTTTTAATTTGTTCACGCTTTTATGTATATAAATTTATGTTAAACTAAAACTGTGTAGAAATTTATCCATAATAAAAATTGTGATATTTTATAAGTCTACACTTTTTAGTGTCGACTTTCATATTTAAATTGTAACACAATATTTGTTCACACTAAACTAAAAATGTAGTGTGGACAGATGAGGTGTGACAAATTAAATTTGAAAGTTCACGCTAAAAAGTGTGAACTTTTTGAATACCACAATTTTTAGTGTGGATAAATTTCTATACACTTTAGTTCAACATAATTTTACACACATAAAAGCGTGACAATTTTTTTAATTTGTTCACGCTAACTAAAAGTGTGGATAATTAGCAAATTATTTGTAGTGAACTGGTCAGAGGCACTTCCAGGTTTTACCCAAGGTCTTGAATTCGATCTTTAGGGATGACAAGTCTTCAGGTTTTTCCTCCAAATACTTGTAACGGCCCATAGTCAACATCTCGTTGTTTAGGGTACGTGCAAGAATTCACCATTATACGGTGATGTTTCCTTGATGTCGTGTTCTGACTGAATGTTCGAAAATAATATAGTTAATATTTAGTCCTTCACTTGCTAGCGCAGTGGTTGGACACCCCGGATGTTGTAGCACGGGTCACACGTTCGAATCCCATCTCGAGCGTTGTTACTAGCCAATATTCTTGGCGAGCGAGTTGAATTTACCGGGTGGATCGGGCGGGGGGAGGGGATCGGGTAGGCCCACGGTATTCAGTCCGGATACCCGTGGTCCGGCCCTTCGCTGTTCTAAAAAAAATAAAAAAAAAAAAAAAAACATAAATCCAAAAAATGTTAATATTAATATTTAATTTTAATATTTAATAGTTTTTTTGAAAGTTCGATCTGTTAGACCTCAGTTAACTTAGACAGAATGTGATCACAGAGAATTTAGGAAAACCTCATAGGCTTGTCACTCCAAAGAGTCGAACCCATAACTTTTGAGTAAAACAGGGATGTCTCCTCACAGTTTCCTAGGCTTTTTAGCCGTTGATCTGTGTGTCATTGTTAATATTTAATATTTAATAAATAATTTAGTTAACTTAATTAGTTAATAATGTCTAATATTAATTCTCTCCATTCTATGATTATAAATATATGTAGATATTTGTCATCTAGAAACATTCAAACAATCACCTTGAATTATACTCGTATGTAAATAATGTCATAGTTATTTACATACACTCTTATTAGGAATCTATCTTGTAATTCGAGAAGTCTTTGTTTAGCTTGGACAATAATGAATTTTTTTGAGTTTGAATACTATTTTCAATATTGTATCCAAGTTAGTTCATCAGCTCGAGCCAATTTTCAACCACTACAACTATAATGTTCCTAGCTCCTGACCTGGGCCACATAATCGGGCTTTCAATGAATTATATGGTGGGCCTTCAACTCCCTAGATGTCCAAAATCGATGATACATATATACCTATGTCGGTATATATTTACAGCCGCAGTTAGGTCTTTCATTTAAATGGCGGCAGAACTTAAGTTTGATGTGGCGGAGAAGATATTCATAGGATTTGATGTGAAAGAACTAACGCGATTCAAGTGTGTGTGTAAGTCATGGCAGTCTTTTATATCCAATCCTCGTTTTGTTTATGCCCATCTAAAACATACTTACAACATTAATGTCCGAAATAGTAACATAGGTGATCGTCGGATCGTTATCCCGTTTGAAGACAAGTATTCGTCGTTCCATACTGCTTCCATGGTTGGTTCTTCTAATGGTCTGGTATGCATTTCTCCCGTAGATGCTAAACTAGTGATAACCAATCCTTTGACAAAAGAGTTGATAAAACTGCCAAAATTAATGTCGTCCTCCAACCTCTCAAGAGACTCATTGTGTTGGGGTTTTGGTTATGATTCGTCCGTAGATGATTACAAGATTATAGTAGGGCTCATGACAAATGATGCACCGACATGTTTTGTAATGTTTACATTGAAAACAAATACTTGGAAACAGATTGGAGTGGTGAACTATAGGAACATTGGTAGACGATCTGTTGTCTTATGTAACGGGGCACTTCACTGGTTTATGAAGACTACTAATCGTGAAAAAAATGAATATGTTATTCTCTCTTTTGATTTAATCTTAAATGAATTTAAAGAAATCCCCCAACCTGATGATGATAACATTATTTTATATAAATCTAGAGATCACAAAACACTGGGAAGTATCAACGAATGTTTATGCATATGTGATGGTCGACAACCTTACCATATGTGGCTAATGAAAAACTACAACGTAAAAGAGTCTTGGGAACGCTTTCCTTGGGACGATGGAGAGTTTCGTGCGACAAGTTATCGTTTTCTACACAAAGTAAAATTGGTAGGGGGCATTGTTTCTTATAAGATTACAAGCACGTTCTTGTGGGACTACGTTTGTGACCCTATATTTGTACAAAGCCTTTATAATGGGCGACCCAGGAAGGCGTTCAAGGTTGCTAAGAATAAGAATAATAAGCGGATGGTAAAGGTACGTGTATATATATATATATAAATCATGTTCTTATTTCCTAGTTTAATTTTTTTTTTCTAATACGGAGTACTATAGTTATTTCTTATGTTTTGTGTGTCATTATAATCTTTGTTGAAAGGCATAAATTCCGAACATAGCCTAGAATGGGTTGTTGGTGGCCTCGGGATTGATTTATATTGATTTCGAGTGATTTAATGACCCTATTTGTGGTTAGATGAATTCTGGAACAATTAATATGATGGTACTCTACCTTCAATTGGCCACCAAAACATGTCTACTTTGTTGGTCGCCCAGTATATGCGCCGCCGCATACCCCATGTATATGTCGCATATCGGGCATTTTTGGGAAGGATGTGAGGAATAGATCATCACTGAGTCACATATTTTCATCCGTAACTCTCGTGACTACTTTTGGTTGAGCATTAGATGTGACACATACCGTTTGTATATGACGCATTTGAGTGTGATGAGGCACATGGCTCATGGATGGGACACATATATTAATCAGAAGAAAAGGATATTATGGCGGAAGCTTCGGATGCGACTCATTGATGTAGACGGAAACTTAGATATACAATTGATTCAAAAGAATAACATGAACAATTCTTATAATATTCGTTGATTAAAAAAGAATACCGAAAAATTAAGAAAAATTTGCACACTAATACACGCTTGTGTATAGGGGGAAAATGATTTTTTATATAATTGAAACACTACCATACAAAAACATTGTCACCCAATATATAGTCACACTAGTATCTAATAATACCAACATTTCTATCACATACTTAATCATTTCTATAATAAGTTTGCCATACAAAAATATTGTACACGATGTTACTCTTGGTAATTGACTTTATAAAGGAATTTCTTTAGACTCGCGGTCAAAGTTATGACTTTTCAAAATGAATTGGTGTTATTTATTATTTTAGCATCATGGATATGATTTCTTGAATGACTTTTGTTCTGCCAATTAGAATATTAGAAAGGGTATTATAATATTTTCCTATGCATGCACATAATGGCAAGACTGCTTTGTATATTGTTAACAAATGTATCTTTTACAAATGAAAATACGTGTATTATTACTTATATATAATATAATTTATATCAATATCTTTGTTAATATATAAGAGTGTTATTATTTGTAGGTACAGATTTTGACCCAAACTTTGAAAAAGATGCAGGAAAGATATGAGACACAACAAAAGGAAATTGACGAGATGAAAAAGCGTGAAGAAAAGCGAAAAAAGGAACTAGAAGATTTGAAAGTAAAAAGTGAAGCCGAAACAAAAGAAATGAAAGCGACAATCACTACAAGAAAATCTGGTATTACCGACAGATTTGCGACAGAAAAATTTTCCGTTCCAAATTAGCGACGGCTTTCCGACGGATTTCAGACAACAAGCCGACTAATATGATTCAAAAGTATTTACGACGGATTAGGGACAGATTACCGACAGATATATAAACCGTCGGAAATCCGTCCCTAAATATATCATTTCTCGACGAATTTACGACGGATGAATTTAATAATAGTAAAAGAAATCCAAATAAACTAATAATATAATATATCCGTCCCAAATCCGTCGCTAAACTTAATATTTTTCGACGGATTTACGACGGACTTCAATTTGACCGTCCCTAATCCGTCGGTAATAGGGACGGATTTGGGACAGACCAAATCTAATTTTTTACGACGGATTTACGGCGGACTAAATTTAGCCGTCCCTAATCCGTCGCTATTAGGGACGGACCAAATGTAATTTTTTTATTTTTTCAAGTATACGAGAAGTAATATGCATATACAAGTAATGATAAAGTGTATTTATACATTTAGTGTTCTAATGGTACGATCTATGCACCAATTGACTCTTGTTTGTGGCGTTCACACGTTCAACCGAGTCGGTGTATATGTAGTTTTATACTCGAAAGTTACCGTTTGTACATAAAGTCGCAACGTTGTGTG
This sequence comes from Erigeron breviscapus, assembly GCA_034093135.1. Lineage (NCBI taxonomy): Eukaryota > Viridiplantae > Streptophyta > Magnoliopsida > Asterales > Asteraceae > Erigeron > Erigeron breviscapus. Next base: position 2,959,406 of record CM067169.1, on the reverse strand, counting down.
AGTTTTTACTCTTTTTAAATTTTAAATATGTCCATTTAGTTATATGACTGTATTTAAGAATGAGTGTTCATTCGTTTTTGCAAAAATTTGATTTTTAAAAAATAAAAAATCAAATTGTCGTCCCTAATCCGTCGCTATTAGGGACGGACCAAATGTAATTTTTTTTATTTTTTCAAGTATACGAGAAGTAATATGCATATACAAGTAATGATAAAGTGTATTTATACATTTAGAGTTCTAATGGTACGATCTACGCACCAATAGAAGATTTGTATGTGGCGTTCACACGTTCAACCGAGTCGGTGTATATGTAGTTTTATACTCGAAAGTTACTGTTTGTACATAAAGTCGCAGAGTTGTGTGAGTTTTTACTCTTTTTAAATTTTAAATATGTTCATTTAGTCATATACTGAAAGTTACTGTTTGTACATAAAGTCGCAGAGTTGTGTGAGTTTTTACACTTTTTAAATTTTAAATATGTTCATTTAGTTATATGACTGTATTTAAGAATGAGTGTTCATTCGTTTTTGCAAAAATTTGATTTTTAAAAAATAAAAAATCAAATTGTCGTCCCTAATCCGTCGCTATTAGGGACGGACCAAATGTAATTTTTTTTATTTTTTCAAGTATACGAGAAGTAATATGCATATACAAGTAATGATAAAGTGTATTTATACATTTAGTGTTCTAATGGTACGATCTATGCACCAATTGACACTTGTTTGTGGCGTTCACACGTTCAACCGAGTCGGTGTATATGTAGTTTTATACTCGAAAGTTACTGTTTGTACATAAAGTCGCAGAGTTGTGTGAGTTTTTACACTTTTTAAATTTTAAATATGTCCATTTAGTTATATGACTGTATTTAAGAATGAGTGTTCATTCGTTTTTGCAAAAATTTGATTTTTAAAAAATAAAAAATCAAATTGTCGTCCCTAATCCGTCGCTATTAGGGACGGATTTGGGACGGACCAAATGTAATTTTTTTATTTTTTCGAGTATACGAGAAGTAATATGCATATACAAGTAATGATAAAGTGTATTTATACATTTAGAGTTCTAATGGTACGATCTACGCACCAATAAAGATTTGTTGTGGCGTTCACACGTTCAACCGAGTCGGTGTATATGTAGTTTTATACTCGAAAGTTACTGTTTGTACATAAAGTCGCAGAGTTGTGTGAGTTTTTACTCTTTTTAAATTTTAAATATGTTCATTTAGTTATATGACTGTATTTAAGAATGAGTGTTCATTCGTTTTTGCAAAAATTTGATTTTTAAAAAATAAAAAATCAAATTGTCGTCCCTAATCCGTCGCTATTAGGGACGGATTTGGGACGGACCAAATGTAATTTTTTCTTTTTTCGAATAGTTAATGTTTGTACATAAAGTCGTAGAGTTGTGTGAGTTTTTACACTTTTTAAATTTTAAATATGTTCATTTAGTTATATGACTGTATTTAAGAATGAGTGTTCATTCATTTTTGCGAAAATTTGATTTTTAAAAAATAAAAAATCAATTTGCCGTCCCTAATCCGTCGCTATTAGGGACGGATTTGGGACGGACCAAATGTAATTTTTTGTTTTTTCGAGTATACGAGAAATGATTTGCATATATAAGTAATGATAATGTGTATTTATACATTTAGAGTTTTAACGGTACGATCTACGCACCAATTGGCTCTTGTTTGTGGCGTTCACGTGTTCAACCGAGTCGGTGTATATGTAGTTTTATACTCGAAAGTTACTGTTTGTACATAAAGTCGCAGAGTTATGTGAGTTTTTACACTTTTTAAATTTAAATCATGTTCATTTAGTTATATGAATGTATTTAAGAATGATTGTTCATTCGTTTTTGCAAAAATAGTTTTATACTCGAAAGTTACTGTTTGTACATGAAGTCGCAGAGTTATGTGAGTTTTTACACTTTTTAAATTTAAATCATGTTCATTTAGTTATATGAATGTATTTAAGAATGATTGTTCATTCGTTTTTGCAAAAATTTGATTTTTAAAAAATAAAAAATCAAATTGTCGTCCCTAATCCGTCGCTATTAGGGACGGATTTGGGACGGACCAAATGTAATTTTTGTTTTTTCGAATATTCGAGCAATGATTTGCATATACAAGTAATGATAAGTGTATTTATACATTTAGAGTTCTAATGGTACGATCTACGCACCAATAGAAGATTTGTTTGTGGCGTTCACACGTTCAACCGAGTCGGTGTATATGTAGTTTTATACTCGAAAGTTACTGTTTGTACATAAAGTCGCAGAGTTATGTGAGTTTTTACACTTTTTAAATTTAAATCATGTTCATTTAGTTATATGAATGTATTTAAGAATGATTGTTCATTCGTTTTTGCAAAAATAGTTTTATACTCGAAAGTTACTGTTTGTACATGAAGTCGCAGAGTTATGTGAGTTTTTACACTTTTTAAATTTAAATCATGTTCATTTAGTTATATGAATGTATTTAAGAATGATTGTTCATTCGTTTTTGCAAAAATTTGATTTTTAAAAAATAAAAAATCAAATTGTCGTCCCTAATCCGTCGCTATTAGGGACGGATTTGGGACGGACCAAATGTAATTTTTTCTTTTTTCGAGTATTCGAGCAATGATTTGCATATACAAGTAATGATAAAGTGTGTTTATACATTTAGAGTTCTAATGGTACGATCTACGCACCAATAGATGATTTGTTTGTTGCGTTCACACGTTCAACCGAGTCGGTGTATATGTATTTTATACTCAAAAGTTACTGTTTGTACATAAAGTCGTAGAGTTGTGTGAGTTTTTACACTTTTTAAATTTTAAATATGTTCATTTAGTTATATGACTGTATTTAAGAATGAGTGTTCATTCGTTTTTGCAAAAATTTGATTTTTAAAAAATAAAAAATCAAATTGTCGTCCCTAATCCGTCGCTATTAGGGACGGATTTGGGACGGACCAAATGTAATTTTTTCTTTTTTCGAGTATTCGAGCAATGATTTGCATATACAAGTAATGATAAAGTGTATTTATACATTTAGAGTTTTAACGGTACGATCTACGCACCAATTGGCTCTTGTTTGTGGCGTTCACGTGTTCAACCGAGTCGGTGTATATGTAGTTTTATACTCGAAAGTTACTGTTTGTACATAAAGTCGCAGAGTTGTGTGAGTTTTTACACTTTTTAAATTTTAAATATGTTCATTTAGTTATATGACTCTATTTAAGAATAAATGTTCATTCGTTTTTGCGAAAATTTGATTTTCAAAAAATAAAAAATCAATTTAATAAATTTAGATTATTAAAAACCAAGGATTAATGATCGATTATATGAGATAAACTACTTTTATGTAATATACGGCTTATATACTTGTTTTTGAAAAGATCATACGTCCAAATAGGATAAAATCACACAGATCTATCATTTTAGAAATATTAATAACAAATATAAATAGTTAAATGGGATATGTTCAAACACAAGTAGTAACTGTTTCTAATGGAGTATTACGAATTTACGATGTTTTTGTGCGTAATAATAATAATTATAAAATAATATAAAATTAATAATTGTTATAAATTTTGACTATTAAATATAAATAGCATTATTATATATAGGCATATAATATATTTTTTTGAATGGATATACTAATATACTAACTTAACTGTGTAATATGTAACTCAACCCCTCAACCAATCAAAAGCCCCACATCCTTTTCACATGGATCATAATCGTGTGTTAAAGCCATCAACTCTAAAGTCTATCCAACGGCTCACAATCATCTTAGCAATAACAAAATCAAACCCAATTATTTCCTCAAATAGTCGAGTCAATATACAACCACCGACTACCCCAAATATTATCTTATACTTTTATATTCTAAACACAAAAGGTGAGGAAAAGAAAGCAGTGGTGGTGGCAACAAATAACACAAACACAAGAAGCAAGGTAAGTTATTGAACTCTTTATTGAGTTTATTCTATGCCTACAAATTTTCACAAGTCTGTCGATTCTTCTTTCTCAATATTTATTACATAACTTTTTTTAATTTCATTATTTTCAAATCTTCTTCTCTTTCATGACAAATTATGCCCACTTCGTCTGAAATCGTGGATTCCGTCCTACTTTCCGGCCATAAGTTCGGGAAAGACTAGATTCTATATAACTTTTCACTCTAAATCTAAAGATAAAGTCAGGAAGACAAAAAGGGGGTAATGGATTGTAAAGGGAGTAGCAATCCGTGACATCCAGAGCATCACCAAGCCTGCTATCCGTCGATTGACCCATAGAAAGAAAATGGTGACTGTGATCGATGTGGTTTACGGCTACGATGTATTTGTAGACAATTTATTTGATTGGAATGTTTATTAGTTTCTTTTTATTTGCATTAATGTTTATTTTATTGATTGAAATTTGTATTACTCGTATTCATTTGTATTAATATTTGTTTAATCTATTGACATTCGTATTAATTAATGCTTAGTTAGCTGAGTGGAATTGTATCAATTTCAACTGATTTTTTTAAAATTTTTATTCAAATTTAGGGACGGATCAGGGACCGAAAATTATTTATTTTTTTTTAAAAAACCCGTCGGTAATATGTCAACGCCAATCTGTCGCAAAGTGTGTCCGTCGGTAACTCAGCTGTCGGAAGTCCGTCGCTAAATCAGCCCCTCGTAAATCCGTCAAAAAATTCCCGACAGAAAGTGACGTCGAAATGCTGTCGTAAATTATAGCTTCTGTCAGAAATTCCGTCGGCAAATTTTACCGAGGCCGTTTTTAGGAACCGACAAAATCCGTCGGAAATCCGTCGTTAAACTCAGTTAGCGACGGATTTGGGACAGATTCTTGCCGTCGGTAATTCTAAATTTTCTAGTAGTGAATTGCCGCCATGATGAAGTTCTTACCTGGTATGACGCCACCCGCCTAAATGTTAGGATTTATTAAAAACTTGGTAGTTTGACGATTTTCGAAACTTCTACATTTTTAAATTTAGGTGTTACACCAACGAAGCCATGATCTTGTAATTTTTTAAAGAGTTAATTACACGAATCGTCCCTGTGGTTTGGCATAACTTGCAGATTTCATCCCTAGGTTTCATTAGTTACGGTTTTCGTCCTTGAGTATGGAGCTCCGTCAACACTTTTGGTCCACAATAATAACGGTCGTTTAATAAGTAGTCACGTGACATGCACACCACGGGTAAAAAGGTCTTTTAATAATACATATATATCTATTCATCGTTATCATCGGTTGTTGAATCTGATAGAAGAATTAGTTTGCAGGGTTCAAATTTGGAATAATACATATATATCTTAATATCTTATCTTCAAATATTCAAGTTGTGTGGCTGTTTGCTTGTCTTCTGCTCAGATGCGTGTCCCATTTTTCCAGCCACAAACAAAAGACAAATTAAATCACAAATGTTGCATTCTTTCTTTTCCTTTTTCTCGGTTAGCATAACTAAACAAAATAAAGCGGAGTAACAATTGAAGATCGGCTATGTGGCTGCTCCTGATTGGTCAGTCAACAAAAATGCACCCAATGAAAATGGTTCTCCCCTTTTTGCTGCTCCATATTTGTACCCAAAAGCATGTCTACAAATCTTAAACCGAAAATGAAAAATAAAATAAAAAACATATACATTCAGATCTGATCAAAAAACCCAAAAGTCTTCTATCACAACAAAATATACATCAATCAATTAACTCTTGTTTTTTAAACATGATATATACACACATATCTTGTATCTAGATGCAAACACGGTATATACTCATATTGACATACACACAAATCTACTTCTTGTCATCTCTCTAACCCAGATCTAGTTCTTGTTAGATAAATCCCAAAAATAGAGCGTACGTCTTCATCTCAACTGGAAATCACCGAGAACCCACTCAGATCAGAGCTGCGGCGTAGGCGGAGTTGCGGCGACGGGTTAAAAATCTGTTGTCGGGGGTGACGTTTTGATGGTGTGGGGGGTTTTTTGATGGCAGCGTAACAGTGATGCCACATTTTTTGGGTTTTCATCCGGAGTGGTGAAGAGGTGATTAGTGGTCCATTTATTTTTTTTCTTTTCTTTTGTAGATCTACTGGGATATATTTCATTTTAGTTTATATTTGTAGATGATGAAGTTTTTGATTTGTTATTGTTGATGATAATGGTTGATAAGAAGTCGGGGATGATGATAGATTTTCCAAAACCGGGAAAGAAAACAAAAATTTGGTATGAGGTGTTTAATCTATTTATTGTAGCTATTAGTAAGCAAAAAGATATATAGTTGATGATGATGATGATAATGATGATTATTAATAGTTAATTACACTTTTGGTCCCTCAATAATGTAATGACCATTTAATCCATCATGTGCAGCTCACATGACGTGATTTCTAACGACGGTTAGTGGTTTGGACCAAAAGTGTTGACGGGGTTCCATACTCAGGGACGAAAAGCGTAATTAATGAAACGTAGGGATGAAACCTGCAAGTTGTGTCAAACCACAGGGACGATTTGTGTAATTAACTCTTTTTTAAATTCCAGACTGGGCATCTCTAGAACGTGTTCCTATTTTTTCTCCATGTACCGATTTCTTTAGTCGTCTCCGGATTAATAAGAATTGCATTAATCCAAGTCCAAGTTATATTTTTGAAAGGAATACATGAAAGTGAGATGAAGATATAACACAAATGTTGTATGCTTCAGGGAGAAGTTGGAATCTTTTTGCATCTGTACATTCTACAATTAATAAGAAAGGCCCTACGAAACCAAATGCCCTTGCAGTCTTGAAATTACTAACCAGTAACAGACTAACAGGGGTCTTAGATGGTTTTTTATTTGGATTGTTATTTTATCCCGGTTTTCTGATTATTACATTTACAAAACGCAGCTGTCAAAAATCCAAAGGAAGAGTTGCTGCCTGCAAATAGGCAATACCCTTCCTTGATGTGTATAGAGTATAAATCAAGTGGTGATGTAAACGAATTAGATTTAATCAAGTATTAAAAAAAAGCACAGGTAGTTAGAATCTAACAATCATTTTATTCATTCTCAACCTTACCGAAAGTAGCACCATTTATTTATGCTATATAACACATAAACAGACACATAAGGACACTACAACGAACTAGACATTGACTGGAATTGGATCGTTCTCAAGAACATGAATGATATGATGAATTGTGTAACCGGAAATATCAATAGACTTGACATTGGGCTTCTCTTAACTTCCTCCTTAGGCACAGTAATAGTTAGAACTCCATTTTCCATGGCAGCCTTGACCTGATACATCTTAGCATTCTCAGGCAGCCTAAACCTCCTCGAAAACATTCCATTGCTACCTTAGATACGATGGCATTTATCATTCTTGTATTTCTCCACATTCCTCTCGCTGCTTATCTCCATATTGATCGTAATGTATTCAAATAATCGTTCCCAAGCATACATGACTAACCTGCAACTTTTGTCATTTGATATTTCAATTGCATTATTGGTCCTTTAATTGACTACATCAGTCCAAACATTGACGCAACAAGTTACCCAAGAATCCGATGCTTTTAAGTTTATAAAATTCCAAAAAAATTATATGAAAGAAATGATGTGTGGGGTAAAGCTAAACGTTCGACTCCAAAAGTACCACCAGTTGGTGTCTTCAAGTCGTAGGTTGATTTAACTTTATTTGAGTCGTCATCCAATTCTTACATTCTTGCACATTACCAGATGGGTAAGCAAGCTGCCATTGTAGTAATTTTTGCTGCCATTCACCAATAACCGGACCTCCATTTTTAATCTTCAAAACCTCCATTATAGACGGCCCATTCATCAAAGGTTTAACCTCCCATACTTTCTCTAAGCCTAATTTCAAGATTTGCTCCTCCGCATTCTTGAACACTCCTATTTTACTCTCAACTGAAGAGTCTTTGTTTAAAAGGGTCGACAGCATCAATGCAGCCCGCCAAAAATCTTTGATGTCCTTGAGAACAAAACCTATCAAGATTCTTAATTTCAATGAAGTAGGAACATCAATCATATCTAATTTCCAATCAACCTCAACAGTTTTCGGAATTTCTTCAGTTGAAACCATAAACGGAATTAAAGATGAGAACTTTTCAACTGCATTGTGCAATCTGATGACATTGTCAGCATCACTGGTTTTGAGCTTAAGGGAGTTCTTGAAAATGTGACTCACAGTTGATATGGTTCCCTTTTTCTTATCTCCATAAATGTTATTTCTAAGTGGAAGGAATAATGCCGCATACAGGTACAATCTCCTTTGTTCGTCACTTAAGGTACAAGATCCTACCTCACGCAGAAATCTCGATGCTGCACCCATGTACTGAACACAAATACTATCATGCTCTTCTGATATTGGAGGGTCATATTTTGAAGGCAATGAAAAGACAACCCAGAATAAGCCTAACTCATATAAGCATGCTATTGCTTTGACCGGGTTGTTGCCACTAACCATAAGATCTATTTCGTGACCAATACGTTCTCTACTGATTTTATCAGAAATGGCAGTTTTCACATCATTATCAGCAGCTGCAACTTTCATCTCTTCAACCATCTCAAATTCAAACCTAGCACCAAAACGAATTGCTCTAAGAACTCTCAAAGGATCATCCAAATATGTTTCTTTGGGGGGTAAAGGAGTCACGATTTTACCAGATTTCAGATCATTAAGTCCTCTCCCTGTGAAATCTTCAACTAAGCAAGTATTGATGTTATAAAACAAGCTGTTAATGGTCAGATCCCTTCTATATGCATCTTGTTTTGCAGAACCAAACTCCATGGTTGGAATTCTACTGTTTTCAGTGTAATTTTCAGATCTTAAGTTAACGAAATCAATCCAAACATCTAAAAGACGCATTGTTGCTGTTTCCAAGTGCTTGGATTGATCCGGGTTGCTTTGAATAACACCAAATCCTTGCGTTTTTTCTCCCGTAGATACCAAGTAATCGTTCACCTTTTCGCAAAACTCTCTACCCAACATATTATCAAGAGCAATATCTATATCATAACACTCTTTTCCTAATAGCTTGTCTCTAACCCACCCACCAGCAACCCGAAGTTGTGTTTCAAGATTAAAATGGTGAACAACTTGAAGCAACCTCTCAAATATCTGCCTTTCTTTATCAGTTAAATTAATATTATCTTTCACCACAACACGTGATGAAGCCGATAGGATCCCATTTGTATTCGACATTGCTCTGCAGCACCGGTACAACACTTGAGCTCTTGGAAAATGTGATTTGTAGTTCCTCAACTTGATATTGGTTTTGAGAGCAAGAAAAAAGATCCGCCTAGTATTGGCAATTGTTAAGGAAGTCCCACAAAAGCACCCTAGCTGTGCTATTTTCCCACTATATTTAGCCACATTCATACCAACGAGAAAGTCTTGCTTCCTAGCTGCAAATATACAATGAGGAGAAACAATTACTACAAAACCGACACTAGGGGGTGTTTGGGATTGCCTATATTAACAGTTTACGCTGGTCCATCATTCAAATACTCAAAAGCGTTTGTCTGGTTTCAAAAACAGTTGTATACCAAAAAATGTAACCAACATAAGTAATAAGGATGAAAAGACGGATAATATTTTCATCAAAACTGAACTATATTTTGGACTTTTGGTCTATAAATTTGCCAAAACATAAAATTTCACTCATTTTTGTACCTCGGATTATTAGTTTTAGTATCACTAATTACCCCTTTTATTGGCTTAAAAACTGGAAAATAAGCAAAATCCCAAACACCCAAGTAGCAGGAAATGATCAGATGTGCTAAGTCAATTAATACTTTATGAAGTTTGAAGAACAAAACTGATTTAGATTGCAAAGAATCCACAATTTGTAAACATTTAACTTTGTTGACCAATAGAATTGTGCATAAACTGTGAGTTAGACATTATGTCAAACAAATGGAGTGCATCCATCACCGATCCGAGATTGAGTACCACCATGTTCACAAAATATTAATAACATGTCCATTTTCCCTTAGGCCTAGTATATTTTAAAAAACAAAATTTATGCTACGAGCTAAAAAATAATAATAATAATAATAATAATAATAATAATAATAATAATAATAATAATCATATAACGATTTTCTTGTCTTCGTTTTCTTCCCTGTTATCTTCTTATATCTATATTCATATACTGCATATATATATATATATATATTATATATATATATATTATATATATATATAATATATATATATAATATATATATATATAATATATATATATAATATATATATATAATATATATATATATAATATATATATATAATAATAATAATAAAGAAAGATATTACAGTAGTATGTTTTAGTTGTTGTGAGTAAACTGAAGCTTACAATTTGAAGGTGTTAGCGGAGGGAGGGAAGGAGGATTGGCAAAATCGTAGATGTTGCTACTTTTAATCAAACCACCTTTTGTTGATCTTCCCAAAACAGTAAAAGGGAGGGACTATGAGTGGTTTGGCGGATTTTATGGACCCTCCTAAAATCCTCCAATAGCATTCATCTAATTCATTACATCTTTTCATCTCTCTCAATCAATACTTAATTTTTTTTGTTAGCATTTCCATAAATTCTCAACCCTCCCAACTTTACTTTTTTTTGTCTTTTTTAAATAAAAAAGCAATTTAATATAAAAAACATAACATTTTATTATTAGAAAGATAATACTAATATTAATAAATTAATTAGTTAATGTATGTGTTCTTCCCCTACTGCTCGAATTAATCAAGAGGAAATAAAAATGAAATTAATGTCTTTAGGGTAGTTTGAGAATAAATCTGAAACTTTAAGGTTAAAAATACAAATTAAATTTAATAATAATAATAATAAAAAAAATAATAAATAAATTGTTCTTGTCTTCTTTTCTTCCCTGTTATCTTTTAATATTTCTAATATATATATACTGCATATAATATATATATATATATATATATATATATATATATATAGGGGACCCTTATTTTGAGAACCCATTTTTTTGTAAGAACCGTGAGAACTCTTAAATTTCATATTGAACACATGTTTTTTTTGTTCATTCACATGTGAAACGTTATAAAAACATATGTTGTAGAAGAAATTTTTTTCCGAAACCTTATATATAGCCGTTTGTCACATGTGAACAAAAAACGTGAACAAATTCATTCACAAGTTCATAAAAGGCTAATTTGAAGGTTTCTTGAAAAAGTTTCTTCTACAACATATATTTTTATATCATTTCACATGTGAATGAACAAAAAAAACATGTGAACAAATATATAATTTAAGAGTTCTCATGGTTCTTACAAAAAAATGGTTCTCAAAATAAGGAAACTCTTCTCTCTCTCTCTATATATATATATAGATAGAGAGAGAGAGAGACAATCAAATAAGAACAGCCTTAAAATAAGAACACAGTGAGAACACTTAAAAACTACATTTTGATGCATTAAAAGTCCATAAAACTAACATATGTATAACTAATTATCATTATTTAAGTGTTTAACAACACATTGGTCTGTCAAAATCGAGAAAATCATGTTTTTTGTTTTGTGCATCCATCTTGGATGCATATTCATCAAAATGATGCATCCAACAAAAAACGTGATTTTTTCGATTTTGACGGATCAATGTGTTGTTAAACACTTAAATAATGATAATTAGTTATGCACTATGTTAGTTTTATGGACTTTTAATGCATCAAAATGATGTTTTTAAGTGTTCCCACCGTTCTTATTTTAAGAGTGTTCTTACCGGAGTATTATATATATATCCAAAAACGAAGCTGAAAAAAAAAGAAAACGGTCACAAAAGGATGGGCCCCACGTGTTTTTCGATTTTATGGACAGCGGCTTCACAACCTCTCGACCATACCGTTCACCCATAAAATCAATACCAGCGGCGGTGTTACCGCCGGTTTGAAGCAATAAATTCGCCAACACGATGACGACTCCGAGCGCCCTAAAAAGTTTTCCAACACTCATATAATATTTTAGTGTGTCTTTCTAAGTAGCATGATTGAATCAAATGGTTAAGACATTCGATCGTAAAAATCGGAGATCATTTGTATAAGAGTTAATTTCATAAATCGTCCTTGTGGTTTTACCAAAAAATCACGTTTCATCCTTTAAACTTCAAAATGACACTGGTAGTCCTTTATACGCAGATAATGGTCACGTTTCGTCCTTTAGTCGACCGTTTAAAGGACGAAACGTGTCCATCATCCGTTAGATTAAAGGACGAAACGTGACCATCATCCGTTAGATTAAAGGACGAAACATGACCATTATCCGCGTATAAAGGACTACCAGTGTCATTTTGAAGTTTAAAGGATGAAACGTGATTTTTTGGTAAAACCACAAAGACGATTTGTGAAATTAACTCTTTGTATAATTTAGATAAAACCTGTAAGCAAAAGCAAACTTTCTACCATGTCGAGATATTGAGACCTAAAACTCGTAGAACACTGCATTGGATGTTACTTAATTATAATGCTCGATTAGTTTCATGAGCGAAACTTAATATATATTCAGATCTCATTAGAAAACTCGTTTGGTTATTTTGAATTGAGTGAGCTTAACGAGCCCATCGAATAGGGGTGCCAATACCCTAATAACCCGATCCGAATGGGTTTAGAATGTATGAGTCACCTTATTCGGGCTTGGTGGTTTATTCGGGTTAACTCGAACCTAAATGTTTTGTATGTTTCGGTATACGGGTTAAACATATAAAGATTTGGGTAACCTGAATAACCCATTTCTATATTATTTTATATATTTACATGGACTTGTTCCTGTTATTATTATTTAAAACAACTTCCCCATGTGTTATTTACTCGCATAAAGAACAGTGTTCTGGTTCTTGTACTACATCTATAGCTCTTATTGTGTTCGGAGCTTATTTATATCATTTGTAACAAGCTTAGAATGCAACTTAATTTTGTTTGTGTCATATGGGTTACGGAGTACATTATAACTTTATGTTATAAAAAGTCGTTTACTCATTAGCCCATGCATCATGACTTCTTGGGCTGTCTAACGTACAGTCACGATTTAACCCGATAGTGAAACGTTAAATCTTTTGGGTTAAATTTGTACCCGAATCTGACCCAACTCGAATAGCCCGAACTGGGCCACATAATCGGGCTTTAAAATTCCCTAACACGTACAAAATTTCTTATATGTATACACATTATATATACCTACGTAGGTAGTCTCTCCATTACGACTCTTGTTTATTGCCGGCCGCAAATAGGTTTCCATTGATTTAAATGGCGGCAGAACTTCAGTTTGATGTGGCTGAGCAGATATTCATAAGATTGGATGTGAAAGATCTAATGCGATGCAAGTGTGTGTGCAAGCCATGGCAATCTCTAATATCCGATCCCTGTTTTGTTAAAGCCCATCTACAACATACTTACAAAAATTACAAACCTTTTGTGGGTAGGATGTTTACAACGTTTCCTAATAGCATGGTTGGTTCTTCTAATGGTCTGGTATGCATCTCTATCATAGGTGCTAAACTAGTAGTAATTATCAATCCTTTGACAAAAGAGTTTAGTCAACTGCCAATGCCGAGCTATTTTCCTTGCTCCACACTCTCAAGCGAGTCATTATTGCGTTGGGGTTTTGGTTATGATTCGTCCGTAGATGATTACAAGGTTATAGTAGGGCTCGAGAAATATGATGCACCGACACGTTTTCTAATGTTAACATTGAGAACAAATACTTGGAAACAGATTGGAGTGGTGAACTATAGCAACATTGGTAGACAATATGCTATCTTATGTACCGGCGCACTTCACTGGTTTATGAAGACTACTAATCGTGAAAAAAATGAGAATGTAATTCTCTCTTTTGATTTATCTAAATGAATTTAAGGAAATCCCCCTACCGGATGAGGATAATTGTTCATATAAATCTCATAATGATCATAGACTCGCAATTATTGACGGATGTCTATGCATATGTGATAATCGACCACCTTACGATACGTGGGTAATGAAAAACTACAATGTAAAAGAGTCTTGGGTTTGAACAGATTTGTATCAGCTTGGAGAATATCCTGCTAGTATTATTTATCACAAGGTACAATTGCTAGGGGGTTGCATTTATCACAAGATCCTCCCGTCGAAGTGGTCGGCGTTCTGCATTTATCTCCCTATATTTGTGCCAAGCCTTGTATCTCCCCATCTTTATAATGGGTGACATAGGAAGGCGTTAAAGATTCCTAAGAATAATAAGAGGGGTATTCAACCTGTTCAAGCAGGTCGGGTAAGAGGAGAAAGAGGCAAACAAAGAATAGGAAGAAGAATGCAAATTAAGGTGTTTTAGGATTTGGTGTTGAACCCATTGGGAGGATCCACCTGGGTTCGAGCCTCACTTCCCACATTTGTGGGGGTGGATTAATAGGGTTTTTTCGAGAGTCCTGGTTTCCAGGCATATGTGTAGTATAAAAGTAGGAGTAGGATAGAATGCCGTTCAAAAAAAGAAATAAACCAACCATCCTAAAAAACCGATAAAAACCAAGGTAAATTTTCATTTGAATCCTTAATTTTTCATGAAACCCAAGGACCAAATCCTAGACATTTGATCATCTCAATCAATGACTAGGATTGAAACTTATGCCTTAATTAAAAAAAAAACACGGAGGGGCATTTATGTAAATTTGCTTAACAAAAAAAAACTCTCTTTTCCCCTTTCCTCCTCCTGATGGAAACACACACAAACACAAACACACACACACACAACACACTCTCTCTCTCTCTCTCTCTCATCAACTCCGGCGACGGTAACCACCACCACTGCCACCATCATCTCGCGCTCCCCCTCCTGTCTGGATGTCCACCTCAAATCACTAACAACAACAACAAATGGATGATGATGTTTTAGATATTATTATAGTGAGATTTTATGTAGTTAATGTTTTTTATATAAAAAATAGATAATCAAACCATTTTTATCCATGATTTGTAGTTATTTTCAATTATTTTTGTTTTTCATATGATAAGAAGTTGTATCCTTGGTTGTTGTTGTTTAAAGAATTTTGCCCACAAAGTGTTTAATGAAATGTCTAAACCAAAGTGTATGTACTAAATCAAATTTGATTATATACGTATTTGCTAATTATACATCCAATCATATTTGATTGTGCATAGCATAATCTTTTTTGTAGTTATTTGAGTCTCGTGGAACATCAAATTTGATTTTATGCATACGGTGTCAAAAACCTATACAAAATCAAATTTGATTTTGTGCACACATTGAGACAAAACAAATGAGTTCCATACAAAGAAACTTATTCAAAATCAAAATTGATTTTACGCATACAGTGTGAAAAAGATATACAAAAACATTTTTATGCATACATTTAGACAAAACAAATGAGTTCCATACCAAGAAACCTACACAAAATCAAATTTGATTTTACGCATACGGTTTCAAAAACCTATACAAAATCAAATTTGATTTTGTGCTCACATTGAGACAAAACAAATGAGTTGCATACAAAGAACCTATTCAAAATCAAAATTGATTTTACGCATACAGTGTGAAAAAGCTATACAAAATCAAATTTGATTTTATGTATACAATTAGACAAAACACGGAGGGGCATTTATGTAAATTTGCTTTACAAAAAAAAACTCTCTTTTCCCCTTTCCTCCTCTTGATGGAAACACACACAAACACAAACACACACATACACACTCTCTCTCTCTCTCTCTCTCTCTCTCTCTCTCTCTCTCTCTCTCTCTCTCTTTCCATACAAACACTCATGGATACATCTTTCATGTCTCTCTCTCTCTCTCTCTCTCTCTCTCTCTCTCTCTCTCTTTCTATCTCTCTCTCTCTCTCTCTCTCTCTCTCTCTCTCTCTCTCTCTCTCTCTCTCTCTCTCTCTCTCTCTCTCTCTCTCTCTCTCTCTCTCTCTCTCTCTCTCTCTCTCTCTCTCTCTCTCTCTCTCTCTCTCTCTCTCTCTCTCTCTCTCTCTCTCTCTCTCTCTCTCTCTCTCTCTCTCTCTCTCTCTCTCTCTCTCTCTCTCTCTCTCTCTCTCTCTCTCTCTCTCTCTCTCTCTCTCTCTCTCTCTCTCTCTCTCTCTCTCTCTCTCTCTCTCTCTCTCTCTCTCTCTCTCTCTCTCTCTCTCTCTCTCTCTCTCTCTCTCTCTCTCTCTCTCTCTCTCTCTCTCTCTCTCTCTCTCTCTCTCTCTCTCTCTCTCTCTCTCTCTCTCTCTCTCTCTCTCTCTCTCTCTCTCTCTCTCTCTCTCTCTCTCTCTCTCTCTCTCTCTCTCTCTCTCTCTCTCTCTCTCTCTCTCTCTCTCTCTCTCTCTCTCTCTCTCTCTCTCTCTCTCTCTCTCTCTCTCTCTCTCTCTCTCTCTCTCTCTCTCTCTCTCTCTCTCTCTCTCTCTCTCTCTCTCTCTCTCTCTCTCTCTCTCTCTCTCTCTCTCTCTCTCTCTCTCTCTCTCTCTCTCTCTCTCTCTCTCTCTCTCTCTCTCTCTCTCTCTCTCTCTCTCTCTCTCTCTCTCTCTCTCTCTCTCTCTCTCTCTCTCTCTCTCTCTCTCTCTCTCTCTCTCTCTCTCTCTCTCTCTCTCTCTCTCTCTCTCTCTCTCTCTCTCTCTCTCTCTCTCTCTCTCTCTCTCTCTCTCTCTCTCTCTCTCTCTCTCTCTCTCTCTCTCTCTCTCTCTCTCTCTCTCTCTCTCTCTCTCTCTCTCTCTCTCTCTCTCTCTCTCTCTCTCTCTCTCTCTCTCTCTCTCTCTCTCTCTCTCTCTCTCTCTCTCTCTCTCTCTCTCTCTCTCTCTCTCTCTCTCTCTCTCTCTCTCTCTCTCTCTCTCTCTCTCTCTCTCTCTCTCTCTCTCTCTCTCTCTCTCTCTCTCTCTCTCTCTCTCTCTCTCTCTCTCTCTCTCTCTCTCTCTCTCTCTCTCTCTCTCTCTCTCTCGCACACACACACACACTCTCTCACACTCTCTCTCTCTCTCTCTCTCTCTCTCTCTCTCTCTCTCTCTCTCTCTCTCTCTCTCTCTTTCTCTCTCTCTCTCTCTCTCTTCTCTCTCTCTCTCTTATCTCTCTCTTTCTCTCTCTCTCTCTCTCTCTCTCTCTCTCTCTCTCAACAAAACAAATGAGTTCCATATCAAGAAACCTATACAAAATCAAATTTGATTTTACGCATACGGTTTCAAAAACCTATACAAAATCAAATTTGATTTTATGCATACATTTAGAAAAACAAATAGAGTTCATAGCAAGAAACCTACACAAAATCAAAATTGATTTTACGCATACGGTTTCAAAAACCTATACAAAATCAAATTTGATCTTGTGCACACATTGAGACAAAACAAATGAGTTCCATATCACTAACCTATTCAAAATCAAAATTGATTTTACGCATACAGTGTAAAAAGCTATACAAAATCAAATTTGATTTTATGCATACATTTAAACAAAACAAATTTAGCTCATACCAAGAAACCTACACAAAATCAAAATTGATTTTACGCATACGGTTTCAAAAACCTATACAAAATCAAATTTGATTTTGTGCACACATTGAGACAAAACAAATGAGTTCCATCCGCTCCGAAATGGGTGTCCTTTTTAGGGTTTTAGAATGCGTCCCTCCCCATCCGAATCAAATTTGATTTTCCACGTCCCTCCCCTACTAAATCCCGCTATAGGGTTTAGGGTTTGAAGGTCGAGGGTTAGCCGTTAGGCTAACCCTACGACTTCAAACCCTAAACTAAAGCGCGGGGCCGAAGGCCCCCGTGATCACACTTCCCCTCGGATTAGCTTTTATCCCCCAAGGGTTTAGATTTTAGGGTATCAAATTTGATTAGCAATTAAGAAGTCGTAGTTTATAAAATCAATGCTTAAAATCAAATTTGATTTTATGTATACATTTAGAAAAACAAATGGAGTCCATATCAAGAAACCTATACAAAATCAAATTTGATTTTATGCATACATTTAGAAAAACAAATAGAGTCCATATCAAGAAACCTATACAAAATCAAATTTGATTTTATGCATTTAGTGTCAAAAAGCTATACAAAATCATATTTGATTTTATGCATACATTTAGAAAAACAAATAGAGTTCATATCAAGAAACCTAAACAAAATCAAATTTGATTTTATGCATACATTTAGAAAAACAAATAGAGTCCATATCAAGAAACCTATACAAAATCAAATTTGATTTTATGCATACATTTAGAAAAACAAATGGAGTTCATATCAAGAAACCTATATAAAATCAAATTGATTTTATGCATACGGTCAAAAACCTATACAAAATCAAATTTGATTTTATTCGTACAGTTTGAAAAAGCTATACAAAATCAAATTTGATTTTATGCATACATTTAGAAAAACAAATAGAGTTCATATCAAGAAACCTATACAAAATCAAATTTGATTTTATGCATACATTTAGAAAAACAAATAGAGTCCATATCAAGAAACCTATATAAAATCAAATTTGATTTTATGCATACAGTTTGAAAAAGCTATTAAAAATCAAATTTGATTTTATGCATACATTTAGAAAAACAAATAGAGTCCATATCAAGAAACCTATACAAAATCAAATTTATTTTATGCATACTTTCAAAAACCTATACAAAATCAAATTGATTTTACGCATACTTTCAAAAACCTACACAAAATCAAATTGATTTTACGCATACTCAAGAAACCTACACAAAATCAAATTGATTTTACGCATACGGTTTCAAAAACCTATACAAAATCAAATTGATTTTACGCATACGTTCAGAAACCTAAACAAAATCAAATTGATTTTACGCATACGGTTTCAAAAACCTATACAAAATCAAATTTGATTTTGTGCACACATTGAGACAAAACAAATGAGTTCCATATCACTAACCTATTCAAAATCAAAATTGATTTTACGCATACAGTGTAAAAAGCTATACAAAATCAAATTTGATTTTATGCATACATTTAGAAAAACAAATAGAGTTTATATCAAGAAACCTATACAAAATCAAATTTGATTTTATGCATACAGTTTGAAAAAGCTATACAAAATCAAATTGATTTTACGCATACGGTTTCAAAAACGTATACAAAATCAAATTTGATTTTATGCATACATTTAGAAAAACAAATAGAGTTCATATCAAGAAACCTATACAAAATCAAATTTGATTTTATGCATACAGTTTGAAAAGCTATACAAAATCAAATTTGATTTTATGCATACATTTAGAAAACCAAATGGAGTCTATATCAAAAAACCTATACACAATCAAATTTGATTGTATACATACAGCTTCAAAAAGCTATACAAAATCAAATTTGATTTTATTCATACATTTACACAAACAAACGGTGTTTATATCAACAAACCTATACACAATCAAATTTGATTGTATACGTACAGTTCGAAAAAGCTATACAAAATCAAATTTGATTTTATTCATATATCTACACAAACAAATGAAATTCCATCAAATTTGATTTTACTCATACATTTACACAAATCAAATGGAGTTCATATCAAGAAACCTATACAAAATCAAATTTGATTGTATACTATAGATTCAAAAAGCTATACAAAATCGAATTTGATGTTACTCATACATTTCCACAAAACAATTGGAGTTTATATCAACAAACCTATACACAATCAAATTTGATTCCATATCAAGAAACCTATACAAAATCAAATTTGATTATATGAAAAAGCTATTCAAAATCAAAATTGATTTTATGCATACATTTAGAAAATCAAATGGAGTTCATATCAAGAAAGCTATACAAAATCAAATTTGATTTTATTCATATATCTACACAAACAAATGAAATTCCATCAAATTTGATTTTACTCATACATTTACACAAATCAAATGGAGTTTATATCAACAAACCTATACACAATCAAATTTGATTGTATACGTATAGATTCAAAAAGCTATACAAAATCGAATTTGATGTTACTCATACATTTCCACAAAACAATTGGAGTTTATATCCACAAACCTATACACCAAAAAATTTGATTGTATACATACAGATTCAAAAAGCTATACAAAATCAAATTTGATTGTTACTATAGTTCAAAAAGCTATACAAAATCAAATTTGATTGTATACGTATAGATTCAAAAAGCTATACAAAATCAAATTTGATTGTATTATAGATTCAAAAAGCTATACAAAATCAAATTTGATTGTATACGTACAGTTCAAAAAGCTATACAAAATCAAATTTGATTGTATACTATAGTCAAAAAGCTATACAAAATCAAATTTGATTGTATACGTATAGTTCAAAAAGCTATACAAAATCAAATTTGATTGTATACGTATAGTTCAAAAAGCTATACCAAATCAAATTTGATTGTATGTATAGATTCAAAAAGCTATACAAAATCAAATTTGATTGTATACGTATAGATTCAAAAAGCTATACAAAATCAAATTTGATTGTATACGTATAGTTCAAAAAGCTATACAAAATCAAATTTGATTGTATACGTATAGTTCAAAAAGCTATACAAAATCAAATTTGATTGTATACGTATAGTTCAAAAAGCTATACAAAATCAAATTTGATTGTATAGTATAGATTCAAAAAGCTATACAAAATCAAATTTGATTGTATACGTATAGTTCAAAAAGCTATACAAAATCAAATTTGATTGTATACTATAGTCAAAAAGCTATACAAAATCAAATTTGATTGTATACGTATAGTTCAAAAAGCTATACAAAATCAAATTTGATTGTATTATAGTTCAAAAAGCTATACAAAATCAAATTTGATTGTATACGTATAGATTCAAAAACTATACAAAATCAAATTTGATTGTATCTATAGTCAAAAAGCTATACAAAATCAAATTTGATTGTATACGTATAGTTCAAAAAGCTATACAAAATCAAATTTGATTGTATCTATAGTCAAAAAGCTATACAAAATCAAATTTGATTGTATACGTATAGATTCAAAAAGCTATACAAAATCAAATTTGATTGTATTATAGATTCAAAAAGCTATACAAAATCAAATTTGATTGTATACGTACAGTTCAAAAAGCTATACAAAATCAAATTTGATTGTATACTATAGATTCAAAAAGCTATACAAAATCAAATTTGATTGTATAATAGATAATAAGAAACAAAACTTTATCTGTTAGCTAGTTTTTATGATGGACTATGTTACTGACCCATCTTCAAGGGTCAGCTTCAAGAGATATCTTATTAGCACATCATTATCATTATATATTACTAATAAAAGCAGATGAATATGAATACTTGTCAAACATGACATACAACAAAGGTTTCTACATAGGTCATCCTTGACGTTCTTCGTTTTCAATGAAAAAGACAAAAATATCGATCAGAGGTTGCCTATCAACTCTTCTCGTCTTAGGCATGATTTTCATGGGGTCCAGATAAAACTTCGTTCATAGATTAGTTGTGTGATCCATCTTCTTCCCTTTCATTATTTATCTTGTAATTATGATGTAAACTCTTATGTGTAGGAGCGTAAATGAGCTCAACTTTTAACGAGTGACTCAGTGGTTAACGTATTGGAAATTTTAACGAGTAACATCAGAACAGGTATAAGATATTCTGGTTAGGTTGCATACTCCGAATCAAAAGAGTTGCCTTCCCCGGGTTACTTGATTAGGAAAACGGAAAACCTCATCCGTTTAGCCTTTACTCAATCTCAAGCTCTTTTAAGCCGAATTTGAGCTCAAACACAAAACTAATGCTAGATTAGTTTCACGAGCCAAGCTTAGAAAACTCGTTTGGTTATTTGAATTCAGTGAGCTTAACCAGCCCAGCAAGCCTAAATATAGCTACTATTAAAGTGATTTTTAATACTTTTTACTCTAGTATGTTTAAGATAACGAGTCATATTCCCGTGCAATGCGACGACGATAGTGGTAGCGGCGCGGGGTGGTGGCGGCGGCGGCAGGTGGCGGCGGCGGTGGCCACAGGTGGTGGCGGTGACGGATGGTGGGGCGGTAATGATGGTGAATGTAAAAATAATTGATGTTAAAGGAGATAGTGTAGTTATTTTAAGGATTGAGGAATTTATGTTGTAAATTATTTCATTAAGAGTATTATAGATATGTTAGGTGTGGATGTTTAAATTGATGAATAAAAGAAAGGGGTATTTTAGGTAGTTCAATTTCTTATTTGAGATTTTTTTGGGGTGGATTCCCTTTTATAAGGTACGAGTCATATGCCCGCGCAATGCGGCAGTGTAATTGCGGCGCGGAACTCGGGAATCAGGATCGGATCGGCGAGGGAGTCATGATCTGTAAATATTAATTACAATTTATATTTAATAGAAAGTTAAATATACATTAAAAATTTCACATTAAATATAATTGTTTTTATAACTACTAATAATATACTCCCCTGTCCCATTAGAAGTGTCTTAGTTTGAATATTCAAAGTCTTAATATTCAAACTTTGACCATAAATATAATTTTTTGAGTTATATAAAACTTAATGAAAATTATATCATTGAAAACACTTCTAAAACACAATCAATTCATATAACTTTCATCAAGTATTATCTAACACAAAGAAAATTATTTGTAACATCCGTGAATTTTGACCCGTTGACTTTTTGTGTAAATTGACTAACAAACTTGTTGAATGAAATAATTGGACCCATTTGTGATTATATGACTATGTGGTATGTTGGTCGGGTCGTTGTATGTGTAGTCGGTATTTAAATGTGTAACTAATTGTATTGTGGCTTGAGAGGAAACGGGTCGGCCCGTGGGTAGTCCATGACCCACCAGCCCCCAAGACCCATTCCCCCCCCCTTATCCTTTCCTCCTCCCTTTCATTTCTATCTATTCTATCTATCTTTATCACCTTCTCTCTAACTCTCCAAGAACTCATCTCTCCCCCTCTTAAAATCATCGTAAATCATTGTTGTTAAGTTGAAATAGGGTAATAAGTATCATCATCTTCATTGTATTTTCATCATCTAAAATTTTGGAGTCTCAAGGTGCAAGAAACTTTCTCTTTAAGCTCATTTTCGGATTTGAACTCTAGGTGAAGATTTTGGTAAGTTAAACTCCTTCCATATTTATCATTTCATGTTTGTTTACATTTTTCTAGTTGATTTCAAGTGGATTCGGGTCACAATTCGGCTTAAATCTCGTTTTAGGTCAAATTAGGGTTTAAATTAGGGTTTGAAGGTTTTGGGTATGATTTTGATGTTTTGGTTGAATTTGTGGATTGGGTTATGTTTATTTATGGTTAATGGTGTTTATTTATGCTTCAAATCAAGTTACAAGGCTTTGCAAATCGTTTGGTTTGGTTGGGTCGATTTGGGGGTTTTGGTTTAGGTTTTCCTGCATATGCTGGTGCTGCTGCTGCTTCTGGTCAGAACTGGGCCACTGCGGCGCAGTGGCTTAGGCTAGCCCACTGCGGCGCAGTGGCTAAGGCCTGGTCGTTTCTTGGTTAGCTCACTGCGGCGCAGTGAGCTTGGCAATGGCTCACTGCGGCGCAGTGGTTAGGTTCTGCAAAATTATGCGCGTCGATTTTCAAATGTTAATAACTTTTGATCCGTAACTCCAAATAAGTCGTATGACCTATCGTTGGAATCGTAAGAGAGTCTAGTTTCAAATAGTAACACTCTTTTTGTATGAATCCTTTCTCATTTCTAAAAAGGTCGAGTCGAATGCGTCTTGTTCCTACTCGTTTAAGTTGGAAAGGCGTTTAGGGTTGTGACTTGATCTAATTGTGCTAAACCAACTTGTTTATGATTGTAGAGTTGACATTATGGCATATTGATGTATAATTATAGGTTGTGGACGTGTGGACCGTAATACTCGCTTGTAATCTTATACTAGCTTCTTTGTCGGACAAGGTGAGTTTCGTATCTCCCTACTCGCTTGAGATTCGGGCTGAAAGTGTAAACTTGCGTGTTTACTTACGTTGTTGATTGATTGATTGATTGACTTGGTTTATGTTTGTTAAGTATTTCATTAGTATTAGGAATTGACGTACATACATGATAGTCGGTTATACCTTCATTGGGTTTTAGATGTGGTGGGAAGGCTGCGGGTGACCTTATATATAAGCATCTGAGACTCGAAGGAAGTAGAATCCTCTTAAGTGTACGTACGTATAGTTGGTTTAAATTGAAATTTGATTTATGATCGGTGATTATTGATTGTCGGTTCACGTTCGTTGAATGTTGATTAGTGGCTTATAACTTACGATTATTGATTGTTGGTTCAAGTTCATCGTATATTGATTGTTGGTTCATGACTGATGCATTTACATTTGATTGTAAGCATTGCATACATTATTGATAACCCTCGGCAGGGGATTGCCGACATCCTGGTGCATAGATGTATGCACCCATTTTGGATGTAGTGCCTGACTCCGAGTATATAGACATATATATCTCGATGATTTTGAGATACAGCCTTGTTCATTGTGATGACAGAAGGGTATCGTTGCATTGGTGACTGGCGTTCACGCATAAGATAGGCATGTTGACTTATTTATGCATTTGGTACTTGCATTTGATATTCATATCATTGAGCATTCATTACACGCATTTACGTACTTATGAAATTTTGTTGATTGGATATTGTTGTGTTACTTAGAGGCTCACTGTAAGTCACGTCTAGCCTCTACTTGTACATTATGATTATTGTTTATGGTTCCTTGTGGACCAATACTACGAACTCACCAACCTTGTGTTGACTATGCTTAGTACACTTTTCAGGTAATCAGGTTAATCCTGGGCGTGGAGTATAGTTGCTTGCTTGCTTGTTGTTTAACCCGGGCATTGGACTTGATGAATCAAGGATTCATAGACCTTCTCTTTTGCATATACTTAGGATTAATTGCCATCTTTTGAATGCTCCTTTGTAACCTTGATGGTTATTGCTCCTTTTGTATTTTGGTACTTGTTTCGTCTTTGTAATGGATTCACTGAATCTTTATTTGCATTTAGTTCTTGTTCTATTGTAATTCCACCTTGTGCTATATGATTTCCGTGATATTCCGAGCCTCGGCTTGGGGTGTTACATGATTATTTAAGGTCAAAGTTGCAAAAAATAGACTTTGAAAATTCAAAACATGACACTTCTAGTGGGACGGAGGGAGTAACAGATTAGTATGCTAATGGGCTTTTTAGTAAATAGAAAATGAATATTGGGGTTTTAGTTAGTCTCTTGTCTTTATATAGTAAAATGAAGTGGGCCTACATCTCAACTAAGCCCAAATTCACAGAAAATATCATATTATCGGATATGATATGAATGAAATAAAAAATATAACCACTCCGTAAAATGTAGGTCACTCTCGCTTCTTTCGCTATCTCCTCTCCACTTTCCTTTCTCTATTTTGATTCATCTTCTCAAAAGTAAAAAAAAAAAGAGATGAAATTGCCGTCTTTTTAAACGGAAAGATCAAATCTCGCTATGCCGCCTGTTACCACCGCACCACTGCCCCCTTTTTATCTTTTTTTCCACCGGCCTACCGTCGCCGCCTGTTACAACCGCGCCACTACCCCATTCTTCTCATATTCAGATGTGTGTCTTTAGATCCGTGTATTTATAGATCTATGTGTTTATAAATCTGTGGGTGATTGATTTTGGTTGGTGGTGGTCGGAGGTGGCGGATGGTGACCAGATGTCGGGGTTGGTGGTCGGATGTGATTGTAGATGGCGGTGGTGGTGGCGCGCCAATGGCGCCCCTATGGCTGGAGATGAGTTTAGACGGCGGTGGCTGGATTTGATTGTAGATGGCGGTTACTGTAGGCGGCCGTGGCCGGAGGTGGTTTCAGATGGCGGTGGCTGGAGGTGATTGTAAATGGCAGTGGCCAGAGGTGCCTGGTGGTCAGAGTAGGTGGCGGTGGCCGGAGATGGTTGTAGACGGTGGTCGGCGGTGGTTGTAGACGGTTGGTGGTCATTGTAATGGTGGTGATTGGAGAGGTTTGGGGGTAAGGGGTAATTATCTATAAAAGGAGAAAGGTATTTTAGATGTTTCAATTCCTTAATTAAGAATTGAAAAAAGGGGTTCCTCTATTATATAGTATTATAGATAGATTATAGATTAGACAAATGCCCGAGCGATACGGCGGTGTCCGGTTTGGCGGTGGCGGTAGCGGCGACGGTGGCACCGGCGGTGGCGGTGGCGATGTGGTTATCAATCTAAAAGTAATTAATGTAAATGTGGTTTATTTTCATAGTTAAAGAATGTATGTTGTAAATAATTTCATTAAGGGTATTATAGGTATATTAGTTAGAAAATATTTAAATGAATGAATAAAGAAGATGGGTAGTTTGGGTTTATCAAATTCGTTTTTAAGAAATTTGGAAAGAGTAATTGTTTTATAAGGTAATTCAGATTTAGATTATAGATATAGAAAATGATCGTTCAAATTTGGTAAAAGAATAACTTAAGCTTGAAAACTAGCTAATACGAGCACATTTTTCACAAAAAACATAATCGAACATCGATCGTGTAACATTCGTGGTTTTTGACTTGTAATTAACGTAATTAAACGTGATTTATTTATTTTGATCCGTTGACTCGAACGTGCTAAATGATTTAATTATTCTAGTTAATTTAAAAAATTCATTTATTTAATTATGAATTAGAAACGTGTATTTATGCTAGACGAGACTACGTGGACGAATTGATCGGTTTAGGACGTAAGACGACGTTTAATTAAACTAGAAATGTAATCGGGTGATCCATGGGTCGACCCATGACCCATGAATCACCACCCTTTACCCAACCCTATCAAAACACCCAACCAAATCCCTCCACCCTAATCCATTCATTTCCTCCCATTCATTTCTCTCTCACATTCATTGCAAGACTCCTCTTTCTCGCTCTCACTAAATTCTTACACCAATTAAATGTGGTTCAAGTTAGAATAACATTAAATTCATCATCATTATCATCATCTAATCATCATATCAAAATTTGGAAGCTTAAAGTGCAAGAAAACTTGGGTTATAGCTTAAATTCATCATCATTATCATCATCTAATCATCATATCAAAACCGGTATGTTGAAGGGTGATGCCCTAGAATGGTGGAACTTGGAGGTGGATGAATTGGGGATTGATGGGGCTAATAATCTACTTTGGGGGAGATTTCAAAGAAATGATAATTGCTAATAGCCTCGGAGTTCATTACAACCCTTAAAAGACCTCTTCTGATAGTTGTCCTGGTGCTTACGCCATGACGGTGCAGAAATGATTCTGGTACAAGCCTATGGTAAAAGATTATGCATCACGACTAGGCCTTGAGTGATTATTCAAATATTCAACCCCAGTAGTAAGTTAGTTGTAGTAGGATAGATGAGATATCATTGTTTTGATTGTTCAGTGCTTAGTCGTGTTATTGAGGCTTGTGTATCATTCAGGTATTGTCAAACATTCCAGTTTTCATTTAAGATTAAAACTGCTTAACCATCTCTTATCATTTTCATTTATGGTTTAGCTTCTTTTTGATTACTGACATGTTTATCCGAGTTGATGTACCAAGGTAATTAAGATTTTGAAGTTTGGAATTGCTTGAGGATAAGCAAAGCTTAAGTGTGGGGGGATTTGATGTGACTCATTTTATACTAATTTCCCACATCGTAATTAGTTGATTTTAAGTGTTTTTGGAGTCGTTTTCGTATACATTTGGTGCGTTTATGGTATTTGTTAGTGTTCTCAGGATATTAGCAGGTATTATGACATATTACTGAAGAAAACGACATTTGGAGACCTAAAGTGTGCTTACGGATGGCTCAGTTGATGCTTGGAAGCAAAACATGAAGACTTTGGTGAATGTTTGCAGTTGGTGCGCCGCACCTCATTAATGGGTGCGCCGCACTCAAAGAATCCGAGAGGCGGTGCTGTTTAGGAGTGCGCCACACTCATTGTTCAAGTGCAGGAAGATCATATAGTGCGCCGCACCTGATACATAGGTGCGCCGCACCTGCTGGACGTGAAAAATTTGACTTTTGCTTAAAGTATAAATACTTAGTCAAACATAACCCTAGCTCTATCTGAGTTTTCCCAGTCGTTTTTGAGCACCTTTGAAGCAAATTTTCATCAGTTTAATCCTTTTTGAAGATCAAGAACGTGAGTGGACGGTTTCCGTTATTCGCTTTCATTTATTTGTAATCGGTAACGATGAATTCTTTATATTTGATTTGTTATTTCATATTTAGTATGAGTGGCTAATCACTTCATCATCCATCTTGATGAAGTGAGACAATATGTAAGGATTGCACTATTTTATTAATTCAAAGTTGATTTAAATTATCGTTGTGTCGAGATCTTGATGAATTGATTCTTTATTAATTATTTTTATGATGTTGGTGATATGTATGCTCTTCGTTAGTGGTACTAGTAGAACATATATGTGATTTCAATTAATAATCTTTAATCAATTGTCACTAGTTCATGGTATAATAGTGAATATCATTTCAAATAAAAGAATCATTTTGTCAACGTGTTGATTAACGGTTGGTGGTACTACGTTGTCTTCACATAGATACAATTGATAATTTGATAGTCAAACAAACTAGTTGGTTAGGGAAATTGTTTTAAGCATTGGTGGTACCGGCTTTTACAAAGGAACTGATTAATTAAGTGATTGAAATGATTTTACAAACGTTGGTGGTACCAGTTTGTGTCTTTATTTTGTCACGATTATCATTGTCAACTTAATTGGATTTGAACTTCATTTATGTGCAATCTGAATATGTTGTTGAGCGGATTCAAGATGGATGCCTTTTAAATTATTGTTTTAAACAAAAAACTCTCTTTTCGATTAATCCTGGGGATTACTAACAAATTTACTAACTAATTGCAACGTGACAATACAGTCACAAAACCCCCATTTTTACTTGAATTGTTTTATTTAAACAATTACTTTACTTTAGTCCTTGTGATCGACCTCGGATTTACCAAGTTTACTATACTGCATACGATCGGGTTCACTGCCTGTGAGTGTGTTGTAGTCCGTCTTCTGGTAGTTCGTGTTTATAAATTTTATTACTCGATTTCACACATCACCCCTGTAACACCCGACGTTTAAAAATATGGGTTTTCAAAAACTTTCACCTAACGGTGTTAAATTGCGGAAGAAAAGACTTTAAAAGTCAAACCGATAAAAACATTTCGGTTTCTACGTTTTATTGGTGTTACATGCCATATCAAACATTAGTTCAAATGAAAACCCAACGGTTGCCCTACATTAAACAACCGTTCACACATTATTACATAAATTCGACATCAAAATGAAATGTATTCAAAAGTCTCCATAATAAGCAACTATGGGTAGCTAAGGCTCCTTCATTGCATCTACCCAAGCTCATAAGTCCTGCGTCACTAGTCCATCAAGCTAAACCTGAGGGAACAACCACATTAAAGAAACAAGTGTTAGCTATAAGAATAGCTAAGTAAGATCACACTTAATTTAAAAGCATTTGTCCAATTAAAACATTTCTCCATTATCAGACAAGCTCATTAGGCACAACGCACAACACACAAAACTGCATAACAACTTCATATCAATTAGGATGAATCACCCTAAATGTGCCTATCCTGCATTACTTCATTACACACGTTTAACCACATAACTGCTTTCTACATCGACTGCTTTACTACGTTTTAACTGCTTTACTACATTAACTGCTTTACTACGTTATTAACTGCGTTAATGTGTAACATAAGTTACACCCGACTAGATGACAAACCCCACACGGTTGTACATCAAGCGTCGTTAAGGAATGGCAAGCCAATCCAAGAGTAATCCGTATGTGGAGGTTGGTCAGACCCCTCGTATTACTCGCCCTGCATTATAAAGACCATGTTGCAAGGAGCCACCCAAGCAACAACTACGTCAACGCACTTAGCCGGGCTAGGGCAAGTACGGGTTAAGCTTAACACTTTCCTGCATCAAAGTTTAACGAGCTCGATCCTGCATTATTTAGTTTAGGTGACTGCATTACCTAAACATTTTCTACGTTTACTGCTTTTACGTTTTGGGCCCTTAAACGTGCACGTGTCATGGCAACTTAACGAGTCTAGTGTACTAGTTGAGAAAGCCATACAATCATGCACATATCAACAATCAACAACATACACTACATCTCAAAGCATCACAAGCTACTTCGTAATACTACATAAACTGCATAACAGTATACTACATTAAGCAATACTTCATTTCACTACGATAGGGTCTGCATTTCAGGTCTCATGGTCAACTACATATCCCATAATGCCTCCCGTGTAACCCGAGATACCACATATATCATAAGTTACCGTTAAGGAAGTTATAAGTATGAAACCTTTGCTTGTTGAACCCTCAGCGTGACAAAAGTAGTGTATCTTACCTTGATACAGCTTAACAACAAGCTACAAGCACAATACAACGATGACTAGGTGTCTCCAATAACCTAGAACAAGTATAAGATCGAAAGATAAGCTAAGCGACACCTTTTGTAAAATCTGGGCAGGTGGTGCGCCGCACCTTCCATGTGGTGCGTCGCACCATTCCTCCAGGGAAATTCAAAATAACTACGAGTGCGCCGCACCTACCCTTTGGTGCGTCGCACAAAACCATCAGAAAAACTTATCTATCAATAGGTGCGCCGCACCTACCCTTTGGTGCGTCGCACCATTCCTCCAGGGAAATTCAAAATAACTACGAGTGCGCCGCACCTACCCTTTGGTGCGTCGCATATCGGGGTGTACCAAAATCAAAACTGGCCAGTGGTGCGCCGCACCTCCCACACTGTGCGTCGCACAAACACTCCAGAAACTTTATATCCTCAGTGGGTGCGCCGCACCAGTCCTTTGGTGCGTCGCACCAGGGGTGCAGACCAGCAACTACACTTTTACGCTTTGATCAAACGAATCCCATACTAACCCATACCCCAAATCCAACCTGGGGATTTAAAATTAATCCTTTTAATTGCACTTTCATTACCTTTAATCAACCTATTAATCCCTAAATCCTTTACATCATAAACCAACCATTTAATCACCCGAATAACATGAAATTGATGAACGTTTAATCAAATAACCCAACCCAAACCCTTATGGCCTGGATTACAACTAATATAAGACTCACACAATCAATCTCAGATGAGGAATACCTATATTACCTGTATTCGATGATAAAGATCCAAAGTCTAAGCAATACACGATCGATTCGGCTTCAAAACGAATAAGATCAAGGGAGAAACTAGAGAGGGAAGGGAGGGGATCAACTAGGGCTTGTTTTAGAGGAAGAAAATCTGCATAAGGCTCTCAATGACAACCATTAAACCTCTAAACCCGTTTTTGACTTTGCACACATGCCAGAACTAACCCCTAATCTTCCTAATCCTTCATTATTGGTCACAAACTACATTATTGACCACATACAACATTAATCCTTCATTAAATGTCACTACATAGACATTAACCTTCATATTACACACATTTATACTACATTAACATTTAGGCTTACAAGCCTCACACATAACATACATTAGCTACATATAAACATTTTTCTAAAATAGACTTAACGACACACACAATATTGACTTAACGGCATTAGTCAACTAGTAAAGAAAAGTTTGGGATGTTACAATTACCTCCCCCTTAAGAGGATTCCGTCCCCGGAATCTCTTCATTAAGGAACAACTCGGATACTTTTCCTTCATTACTGCTTCAGTTTCCCACGTTAAGCTTTCTCCATGGTTATGCTTCCACTTTATCAACACGAGGTCAATCACTTTTCGGCGTAACTTCTTTTGCTTTCTTCCAAGTATCGCTACTGGTTCGTCTACTATTCTCTTCATTGGGTCAATACTCACGTCTTTAATAGGAATCACACTTGACTCCTCAGCTAAACATTTCCTCAAGTAGGATACATGGAAAGTGTTGTGAATTCCATCCAATTCTGGAGGTAATTCCAACTGATATGCCACGTCTTTAATGCGTTTCACAACTTTAAAAGGTCCAATGAAACGTGGACTCAACTTTCCCTTCTTTCCAAATCGAATAACTCCTTTCCAAGGTGATACTTTCAGCATCACTAAATCACCAACATTAAACTCAATCGGTCTCCTTTTCTTATCTGCATAAGTCTTCTGCCTTTCTCTTGCCACACGCAAAGCTTCTTTAGCTATATTAACCTTTTCAGAGGTAATTTCAATAATTTCAGGACCGGTCAACTGCTTTTCACCGGGCTCCATCCAACAACTTGGAGTCCTACACCTTCTTCCATATAACATCTCAAATGGTGGCATTCCAATGCTTGCATGGTGACTATTGTTGTAAGCAAACTCAATCATCCTCAATTGATCATCCCATGCTCCACCGTATTCAAGTACACACGTTCTCAACATATCCTCCAAGGTTTGAATGGTTCTCTCACTTTGCCCATCGGTTTGGGGATGATAGGCGGTACTCAAATTTATTCTACTACCCAATTCCCGTTGAAGACCCTTCCAAAAGTTTGACACAAACCTCGAGTCTCGATCTGAAACAATAGATAAAGGAACTCCATGTTTCGCAACTACTTCATCAATGTACATCTTTGCCATCTTCGTTAAAGGCACATCTTGTCGGGTAGCTAGAAATGAGCACTCTTCGTCAATCTATCTACAATCACCCATATCATATCATTCCCTTTCGGCGTTTTAGGTAGCTTCGTTACAAAGTCCATGGTAATATGATCCCATTTCCACTCGGGAATTTCTAATTGATGCAACAAACCATACGGCTTTTGATGGTCCGTCTTCACTCTTGCACACGTCAAACACTTTGCTACGAAATGAGCTACTTCTCCTTTAATATCCGGCCACCAATAAATCGGCTTCAAATCTGCATACATTTTGGTGACCGGGATGTACTGAATATCTACTTCTATGGGCTTCCTCAAGGATCAATTCTCGGTTACCACCAAGCAATGGCACCCAAATTCGACCCTTGTATGTTTTGAACCCACGGCTATTAGTCTCCATCACAAGACGTTTCTTCTTCCCAATGCCTTCATTGTCAATGTTATCCTTCATCAATGCCCTCACTTGTGCTTCCTTAATTCGATCAAGTAGCCCCGACTTGGCTTGAACTTGCATGCTCATCAACTTACAAGAAGAACTTTGCACCTTCCTACTTAGTGCATCCGCCACTACATTGGCTTTTCCCGGATGGTATTTGATTTCACAATCGTAATCCTTAAGTAATTCCATCCACCTTCTTTGTCTCACGTTCATCTCCTTTTGATTAAAGACATACTGCAAACTTTTATGATCGGTAAACAAAGTGCATTTTGTACCATAAAGGTAATGTCTCCACAATTTTAATGCAAATACAACTGCGGCCAATTCAAGATCATGGGTAGGGTAATTCTTCTCATGTGTGGTTTCAACTGGCGGGAAGCATAGGCGATCACCTTGTCCCTCTGCATCAGTACACAACCCAAACCCGTAATAGATGCATCACTATACACAACCAAATCATCGGTACCTTCAGGTAAGGCAAGTATAGGAGCTTCACACAACTTCTTTTTCAATGTTCGAAATGCATTCTCCTGCTTATCGGTCCACTCAAACTTTACTCCTTTCTTTGTTAGTTCAGTCATGGGCTTGGCTATTCGGGAGAAATCCTGAATGAACCTTCTATAATATCCAGCCAAACCAAGAAAACTTTTAATCTCAGTAGGAGTCTTTGGCTGCTCCCACTTTGAAACAGCTTCAATCTTTGAAGGATCCACTTTAATACCTTCTGATGAAATAACATGACCAAGAAACTGCACCTCTCGAAGCCAAAACTCACATTTAGAAAACTTGGCATACAACTTCTTCTCCCTCAACACCTCCAAAACTGCTTTCAAGTGCTCACGGTGCTCATCTTCTGACTTAGAATAGATCAAAATATCGTCAATAAACACAATAACAAAATGATCTAGAAAGGGACGGCATACCCGATTCATTAAATCCATAAACGCGGCTGGAGCATTAGTCAACCCAAATGGCATGACCAAGAACTCATAATGACCATATCTAGTCCGGAAAGCTGTCTTTGCTACATCCTCCTTCTTAACCTTCAATTGATGATAACCGGACCGCAAATCTATCTTTGAAAAATATGAAGCACCATGTAGTTGATCAAAGAGATCATCAATTCGCGGGAGAGGATATTTATTCTTAACCGTTCGCTTATTCAACTCACGGTAGTCTATGCACATGCGCATAGTTCCATCCTTCTTTTTAACAAAGAGAGCCGGAGCTCCCCAAGGCGAGGAACTAGGTTGTATGAAACCTTTGTCAAGTAACTCCTGAAGTTGGGACATTAACTCTTTCATTTCTGTAGGAGCTAATCGGTAAGGTGCTTTAGCAACAGGTGCAGCACCGGGTATAAGATCTATCTGAAAAGTAACTTCACGGTCGGGAGGAATACCGGGAAGATCTTCGGGAAACACATCGGGAAAATCGGATACCACATCAATACTAGCAATAGAAGGCTTCTCCTTTCTCACATCAATAACATAGGCCAAGAAATGATTCTTATTCTTCCTTATACATTTAATAGCCTTCATCATACTAATGATCTTAATTCCCCCTCTCTTCTTATCTCCATAAACCGTTACCACATTACCATCGGATGTAGGAAACCGAATAATCTTTTGGGAACATAAAATACTAGCTTCATTTCTAAACAACCAATCCATACCAATCACTACATCAAAACCGGCTAAGGAAGTAGGCAATAACTGGACCGGAAACAAACGACCTTCAATCTCAATGTCACAATCATCATAACCCACACGTATATCACTAACCGTACCATTAGCAATTTCCACCTCTATCGAGCAATCTAAAGGGGTAGTGACTCTTCCTAGCTTAGGAGCAAATAAAGTAGACACAAACGACCTATTTGCACCCGAATCAAATAAAACAAAAGCAGGTTTCGAATTAACAAGGAAAGTACCACATACCACTTCGTCATTGTTCTTAGCATCATCAACAGTCATTTGCAAGGCTCTCACTTTTGTTGCTGAAGTAGCTGCTTTCTTCCCGTCAATCTTCATTTGTGGGCAATCGGCAATAAGATGACCCGTTTCTTGACACTTGTAACAACGAACCTTGTCTCTACATTCTGTTGCAAGATGTCCCGACTTCCCACACTTATGACACCTTCTTGTCTTATCGGAACATTTACCTTCATGAACATTCTTGCAAAAAGCACACCAAGACCCATTCTTCTTTTTATCTTTGTCACCACTCGAGCTAGAATTCCCACGAAACTTCTTATTATTATTATTGTAGTTAGATGACCAATTTGACCCTCTTTTGAACCCTGCTTTCTTGTCATCAATCTTCACCACAACTTTCTCACTTTTGAAGTCATCATCCAACCTCTTTGACTCCTTAATAGCCGCCGATAAAGTCACATGTTGTCTACATAATCCACGATAGTTAGCGGGAAGACCATCACAATAAGCCTCAATTTGGTCCTCCTGCCTTCGAACCAAGTGTCCAACAAACTTCAACTTCTCCATAAACGAGTGTGCATATTCAGAAATTGCACCGGGTTTAGCAACTAACGATCTAAACTCTTTTTCAATCAACCTTAACTCACGCGTTCCCACATACTCCTCAAGAAATTTCTCCTTAAAAGTTCCCCAAGGCATATCTGCAAGTACCTCAGGAGCCATAGACACTGTAGTAGCCCTCCACCAATTACGGGCATTCTTCTTCAACATCCTACTAGCACACAAAACCTTCATATCATCCGGACAATAGCAAGATGCAAAAACTACCTCAATGTCCTCAATCCACTCCATAGCTCCCACTGCATTTTGGGTACCATCAAATTCCTTAGCACCACATTTCTGAAAACTTTCGTATTTGAAGTTATTAACACGAGGTGCATTAACAACTCCATGTCCTCCATTATTAACTCCATTAGCACCCACGGCTGCCATGGATGGTTCAGCACTTTGGGAGGGGTTAGAGTAATTCCCTTCCGAACGCTCACCTCTTTGTTCACTCCCAATCCTTTCTGCATTTCTCTCAGCCCTCATTTGAGCTAACTCTTCTTCATTTCTCATTAAGAGAGCTCGAATAGCTCTCAATTCTTCATGTAGTTGGGCTTGATTAGGAACCTGTTCTATAACCGGGTTTGCCCTATCTACTTCAGAGACAGTTGGTGGATCACCAAGACGACGATTTTGTGCACGGGGTGGCCTTTGCTCTACTTCATTTCCAGCCCCGTTTCCATTAGGAGGAACACCATCACCATTTCCTCCTGCTCTCTGATTACTAGCTCTAGTGTTTGCCATTAATTCTACAAAGCAACGACGACGGTTAGCAAGAATTAAAGAGTGACTACATATGTTAAGGCTCTACTACATATAACTACATTATCACACACAATAACAAGCCTTAAATCAAGCTCTCACTCACTCCCCAACCCGTCTTAGAGCATTCCACTTCATTAGATAGGCATCCTACTTAAGCCCAACCTATTTCTCATCGGTCTAAGTCCAAAATCCTACGGCATAAGTCGAATTTTGGTTCACTTAAACCAATGCTTTGATACCAACTTGTAACACCCGACGTTTAAAAATATGGGTTTTCAAAACTTTCACCTAACGGTGTTAAATTGCGGAAGAAAAGACTTTAAAAGTCAAACCGATAAAAACATTTCGGTTTCTACGTTTTATTGGTGTTACATGCCATATCAAACATTAGTTCAAATGAAAACCCAACGGTTGCCCAACATTAAACAACCGTTCACACATTATTACATAAATTCGACATCAAAATGAAATGTATTCAAAAGTCTCCATAATAAGCAACTATGGGTAGCTAAGGCTCCTTCATTGCATCTACCCAAGCTCAAAAGTCCTGCGTCACTAGTCCATCAAGCTAAACCTGAGGGAACAACCACATTAAAGAAACAAGTGTTAGCTATAAGAATAGCCAAGTAAGATCACACTTAATTTAAAAGCATTTGTCCAATTAAAACATTTCTCCATTATTAGACAAGCTCATTAGGCACAACGCACAACACACAAAACTGCATAACAACTTCATATCAATTAGGATGAATCACCCTAAATGTGCCTATCCTGCATTACTTCATTACACACGTTTAACCACATAACTGCTTTCTACATCGACTGCTTTACTACGTTTTAACTGCTTTACTACATTAACTGCTTTACTACGTTATTAACTGCGTTAATGTGTAACATAAGTTACACCCGACTAGATGACAAACCCCACACGGTTGTACATCAAGCGTCGTTAAGGAATGGCAAGCCAATCCAAGAGTAATCCGTATGTGGAGGTTGGTCAGACCCCTCGTATTACTCGCCCTGCATTATAAAGACATGTTGCAAGGAGCCACCCAAGCAACAACTACGTCAACGCACTTAGCCGGGCTAGGCAAGTACGGGTTAAGCTTAACACTTTCCTGCATCAAAGTTTAACGAGCTCGATCCTGCATTATTTAGTTTAGGTGACTGCATTACCTAAACATTTTCTACGTTTACTGCTTTTACGTTTTGGGCCCTTAAACGTGCACGTGTCATGGCAACTTAACGAGTCTAGTGTACTAGTTGAGCAAGCCATACAATCATGCACATATCAACAATCAACAACATACACTACATCTCAAAGCATCACAAGCTACTTCGTAATACTACATAAACTGCATAACAGTATACTACATTAAGCAATACTTCATTTCACTACGATAGGGTCTGCATTTCAGGTCTCATGGTCAACTACATATCCCATAATGCCTCCTGTGTAACCCGAGATACCCACATATATCATAAGTTACCGTTAAGGAAGTTATAAGTATGAACCTTTGCTTGTTGAACCCTCAGCGTGACAAAAGTAGTGTATCTTACCTTGATACAGCTTAACAACAAGCTACAAGCACAATACAACGATGACTAGGTGTCTCCAATAACCTAGAACAAGTATAAGATCGAAAGATAAGCTAAGCGACACCTTTTGTAAAATCTGGGCAGGTGGTGCGCCGCACCTTCCATGTGGTGCGTCGCACCATTCCTCCAGGGAAATTCAAAATAACTACGAGTGCGCCGCACCTACCCTTTGGTGCGTCGCACAAACACTCCAGAAACTTTATATCCTCAGTGGGTGCGCCGCACCAGCCCTTTGGTGCGTCGCACCAGGGGTGCAGACCAGCAACTACACTTTTACGCTTTGATCAAACGAATCCCATACTAACCCATACCCCAAATCCAACCTGGGGATTTAAAATTAATCCTTTTAATTGCACTTTCATTACCTTTAATCAACCTATTAATCCCTAAATCCTTTACATCATAAACCAACCATTTAATCACCCGAATAACATGAAATTGATGAACGTTTAATCAAATAACCCAACCCAAACCCTTATGGCCTGGATTACAACTAATATAAGACTCACACAATCAATCTCAGATGAGGAATACCTATATTACCTGTATTCGATGATAAAGATCCAAAGTCTAAGCAATACACGATCGATTCGGCTTCAAAACGAATAAGATCAAGGGAGAAACTAGAGAGGGAAGGGAGGGGATCAACTAGGGCTTGTTTTAGAGGAAGAAAATCTGCATAAGGCTCTCAATGACAACCATTAAACCTCTAAACCCGTTTTTGACTTTGCACACATGCCAGAACTAACCCCTAATCTTCCTAATCCTTCATTATTGGTCACAAACTACATTATTGACCACATACAACATTAATCCTTCATTAAATGTCACTACATAGACATTAACCTTCATATTACACACATTTATACTACATTAACATTTAGGCTTACAAGCCTCACACATAACATACATTAGCTACATATAAACATTTAAATCTAAAATAGACTTAACGACACACACAATATTGACTTAACGGCATTAGTCAACTAGTAAAGAAAAGTTTGGGATGTTACAACCCCACCATGCCATTGACAATCAAAGAGACAATCACCCGCACCGCTAGTGTGACATTGGAGCTTATAAGGGGTGGTAAGTTGAGTAAGGGTGATGGCAAGAGAAAAGAAGTTGGTGAATCTAGTGGCACCAAGAAAGATGAGAGGCGTGACCACAAGCGTCCTAGTCGTGGTGGGAAGGTTTATGCGGCGGTTGTGCCGACAGTGGGTCCTCCAAAGGGTGGTTATGTCGGGGCTAGTCCTTTATGCCCTAGGTGTAACCGTCATCATTGGCCCACCATGAGATGTGATGTTTGTTTCCATTGCAACTAACCGGGTCACACATCAAAGTTTTGTCCTACTAACCGGAGAGTTGCTCCTTTAAATGTTGCTCCTCTAAATGCAAGACGTCCCCGGCGGCTCCGGGTACTTGCTATGAATGTGGTAGCCAAGA
This sequence comes from Erigeron breviscapus, assembly GCA_034093135.1. Taxonomy (NCBI): domain Eukaryota; kingdom Viridiplantae; phylum Streptophyta; class Magnoliopsida; order Asterales; family Asteraceae; genus Erigeron; species Erigeron breviscapus. The sequence continues at coordinate 2,920,038 of CM067169.1, read as the reverse complement.
CCACTACCGCAACCAGTGCCCTAATCTCATTGGCCAACAAGTCCAAGTGACCGTGCATCCAAATCAACTACAAATTGCCGGTCCCAATCAAAACCGGGGAAATTAAGGCCAACAACAACAACAAGCTCCACAACAACTTGTTCCCAGTGGACGGGCTTTTGCCGTGAATGCGGCCGAGGCTCGTGTTAATCTAATCGTCGTGGCAGGTACTTTTCTTCTCAACAATCAATATGTCACCGTATTATTTGACTCGGGTGCCGATTTTAGTCTTGTTTCAAATGATTTCATACCATTGATTGATGCTAGCCTTAGTCTGTTGTCTTATTACTTTGAACTTGAAATGGTAAACGGTGGCCTAACGAAAATTGATCAAGTTGTTCGTGATTGTACCTTAGAGGTATGTGACTACCCATTCCTTATAGATTTGGTTCCCTTCGATATCGGTAGTTTTGATGTAATTGTGGGTATGGATTGGATGTCGGCAATGAATGCGGTTATAGATTGTGGTAGTCGGGTAGTGAGAATTCAACTAGAAGGCGGTGAAGAGTTAGTGGTTCAAGGCGAGACGACCGAGCCGTAGGAAGCAAAAATATATAATGTCAATGTCACAAAAGTCGAAATAAAAGCCGTGCCCGTGGTTAATAGGTTCATGGATGTATTCCCGGATGACCTACCAGGTTTGCCTCCATCTCGTGAACTCGATTTCCGTATTGATCTCATTCCAAATGCTTCTCCCGTGGCCAAAGCACCCTATCGCCTAGCCATAACCGAAATGCAAGAGTTGGCCGCCCAACTCAAAGAACTTCAAGAAAAGGGTTTCATCCGCCCTAGTCAATCACCGTGAGGCGCACCGGTTCTATTTGTCAAAAAGAAAGACGGCTCCTTCCGAATGTGTATCGACTATAGAGAATTAAACAAACTCACGGTGAAAAATCGTTATCCTCTTCCAAGGATTGCCGATTTATTTGATCAACTCCAAGGTGCTCGTTTCTTAAGATTGATTTGCGGTCGGGTTACCACCAATTACGTGTCCATGAAGATGATATACCCAAGACGGTCTTTCGTACACGCTATGGGCATTTTGAATTCACGGTTATGCCTTTTGGGTTGACCAATGCACCGGCGGTGTTCATGGACTTGATGAACCGGGTGTGTCGGCCCTACTTGGATGAGTTTGTCATTGTCTTCATTGATGACATCCTTATCTACTCCAAGACTAAAGAAGATCACGCCGAACATTTGAAGAAAGTCTTAGAATTGCTTCGGGAAGAGAAATTGTATGCCAAGTTCTCCAAATGTGAATTTTGGCTTGAAGAGGTCCACTTTCTTGGTCACGTGGTGAGCAAGGAAGGAGTTCATGTGGACCCAAGTAAGATTGAAGCGGTGAAAAATTGGAGATGACCCGAGACGCTAACCGAGATTCGCCAATTTCTTGGTTTGGCGGGTTATTATAGACGATTCATTGAAAACTTTTCCAAGATTGCCCAACCTTTGACCTTGTTGACTCAACGGGAAAGAAGGTTTGATTGGGGCAAAAAGCAAGAACAAGCATTCCAATTGTTGAAAGACAAGTTGTGTGATGCGCCCATTTTAAGCTTGCCCGATGGAGCCGACGATTTTGTTGTTTATTGTGATGCGTCCGGGCAAGAATTGGGTTGTGTATTAATGCAACGGGGTAAGGTGATTGCTTATGCATCTAGACAATTTGAGGTGCATGAGAAGAATTACCCGACTCATGACTTGGAGTTGGGAGCGGTAGTGTTTGCCTTGAAATGTTGGAGGCATTACTTGTATGGCACCAAGAGTGTGATCTATACCGATCACAAGAGCCTTCAACACATCTTACAACACATCTTTGACCAAAGTGAGTTTAATAATCTAGGACAAAAGAACATCTCAACCTCATCCTAAATATTGAAAGACATTACTTATATGGCACCAAGAGTGTGATCTATACCGATCACAAGAGCCTTCAACACATTTTTGACCAAAGTGAATTGAATATGAGACAACGGAGATGGCTAGAGCTTTTTAGTGATTATGATTGTGTTATCCGGTACCACCCGGGTAAAGCAAATGTTGTAGCCGATGCTTTGAGCCGAAAAGAACGTATAAAGCCAAGACGAATTAGAGCCATGAGCCTTATCGTGCAAAGGAGTGTTCGTGACTCCATCATTGAAACACAAAGGTTGGCAACTAGGCCGGAAAACTTCATCAATGAAGCATTACACGGCTTAGAAGAACAATTTGATAGAAAGGATGATGACGGTTTATACTTTGTTGAAAGATTGTGGATTCCCGTTCTTGGTAGATGGCGGTTGAAATTAATGAATGAAGCTCACAAGTCGGCATACTCGGTTCACCCAAGGTCCGACAAAATGTATTTTGACTTAATGGACTTGTATTGGTGGCCGGGAATGAAGAAGGATATTGCAAGGTATGTTAGTGAATGTATCACGTGTTTACAAGTAAAAGCCGACCACAAGAAACCACCTGGTTTGCTAGTTCAACCGGTAATGTCGGAGTGGAAATGGGAGAACATTGCCATGGACTTCATCACGAAGTTACCTAGAACGAGTAGTGGTCGGGACACCATTTGGGTGATAATTGACCGGTTGACTAAGTCAGCTCACTTCTTAGCCATCCGGGAGGACGGCAAATTTGACACCATGGCACGTTTGTACATCAAAGAAGTGGTATCCAAACATGGAGTGCCGATTTCCATAATAACCGATCGGGATACCCGATTCACTTCAAAGTTTTGGAAGGCATTCCAAAAAACAATGGGTACTCAACTTGATATGAGTATGGCGTTCCATCCTCAAACCGACGGTCAAAGTGAAAGAACAATCCAAACACTTGAAGACATGCTAAGGGTTTGTGCCATCGAGTTTGGTGGCAATTGGGATGTGCACCTACCGTTAGTCGAATTCTCTTATAATAATAGTTATCATGCTACCATCCAAATGGCACCGTTTAAAGCTTTATATGGGAGAAAATGTAGGTCACCGTTAGCTTGGGCGGAGGTTGGTGAAAGCCAACTCATTGGGCGCGAAATTGTTATTGAAACAACCAAGGTGATCTCACAAATTAAAGAGAAAATGAGAGTAGCCCGGGAACGACAATTGAAGTATGCAAACGTGAGACGACGACCTCTCAAATTTGAAGTAGGTGATTATGTGTTACTTAAAGTATCCCCGTCAAAAGGCGTGGTTCGATTTGTGAAACGTGGCAAATTGGGCCCGAGATATATTGGCCCATTTAAAATCCTTGAACGAATTGGCCCGGTAGCGTATCGATTGGAACTTCCTCAAGACTTGAGTGGAGTTCTTAATGTTTTCCATATTTGTAATCTCCGGAAGTGTTTGGCCGATCCAACACTTCACGTGCCTCTTGAAGAAATTCGTGTCATAAAACGTTGAAATTTGTGGAAGAGCCGATAGAGATTCTAGACCGACAAACTAGAAAGCGTAAGAACACCCGGTATACACTCGTTAAAGTGAGATGGCAAGCTAGACGTGGACCCGAATTTACTTGGGAGCGTGAAGACTTTATGAAAGCCAAGTATCCCCATTTATTTGACGAGTCTAGTTAGATTAGAATTTCAGGACGAAATTCCTTTAACGGGGGAATGATGTAACATTCGTGGTTTTTGACTTGTAATTAACGTAATTAAACGTGATTTATTTATTTCGATCCGTTGACTCGAACGTGCTAAATGATTTAATTATTCTAGTTAATTTAAAAAATTCATTTATTTAATTATGAATTAGAAACGTGTATTTATGCTAGACGAGACTACGTGGACGAATTGATCGGTTTAGGACATAAGACGACATTTAATTAAACTAGAAATGTAATCGGATGATCCATGGGTCGACCCATGAACCACCACCCTTGACCCAACCCTATCTAAAACACCCAACCAAATCCCTCCACCCTAATCCATTCATTTCCTCCCATTCATTTCTCTCTCACATTCATTGCAAGACTCCTCTTTCTCGCTCTCACTAAATTCTTACACCAATTAAATGTGGTTCAAGTTAGAATAACATTAAATTCATCATCATTATCATCATCTAATCATCATATCAAAATTTGGAAGCTTAAAGTGCAAGAAAACTTGGGTTATAGCTTAAATTCGGATCTAGAGCTTGTTGGAAGAATTTGGTGAGTTAAACTTGTCTCAAATCCATTGTTTCATGTTTATAACAATGTTTTCTACTAAACATAAACATATTTGAGTCAAAAATCAAGTTAAATCGGTTGTGGGTCAAAAACCGGGTTTCAAGTGGCCAATGGGTCAAAAACCGGGTTTTATACCTAAATGATGATATGGGTCGAATCCTTGTAGTGGGAAGTGTTTGAAATCATGTTCTTAATTTTGTGTAAACAAATCTTAGTCGAATTCCGGATTAAAACCCAATTAAACCAAAATTAGGGTTTATATATATATATATATATATATTATATATATATATATATATATATATATATATATATATATATATATATATATTATATATATATATTATATATATATTTATATATATAAATATTACATATATATATTATATATATATATATTCATTATATATACATATATATATATATATATGTATATATATATGTATATATATATTAACACATAATAATAAAAACGTTATGGATATATACGAAAATGGAAATGAGTATACGTACTTATATTAATACACGTGTCGTATATATATAATATATATATATATATCGTATATATATATATTAACACATAATAATAAAAACGTTATGGATATATACGAAAATGGAAATGAGTATACGTACTTATATTAATACACGTGTCGTATATATATAATGATAGGTCGTGATCGTTGAAGAATTCGGGACAATTGTAACTCATCGAATACTTACAATTTAATTATAACTTGACGATACAAGGCAAAGGTGAGTCTCGTAGCCCCTACGTTTATCTTATTTTGGGGTGGAAAGTGTACTTGTTCGTTTAAACGTTTGTCGGTCGATACAATTGATTATGATATGAAACGAGACGTTAGTTATCTAATTGTTTGCTTGTGATACGTGTTATTGGACGTTTATATGTGACGAAAGACGTTATATTATATTGTATTAAGACGTTTATTATATATTATGTAAGACGTGGACGGTGGATTGACGAATCCACACCCGGTATGATCATTGCCATATTATGACGATACTTTATTAAAACGTATATTATATATTATGTAAGACGTGGACGGTGGATTGACGAATCCACACCCGGTATGATCATTGCCATATTATGACGATACTTTATTAAAACGTATATTATATATTATGTAAGACGTGGACGGTGGATTGACGAATCCACACCCGGTATGATCATTGCCATATTATGACGATACTTTATTAAAACGTATATTATATATTATGTAAGACGTGGACGGTGGATTGACGAATCCACACCCGGTATGATCATTGCCATATTATGACGATACTTTATTAAAACGTATATTATATATTTATATATTATATAAGACGTGGACGGTGGATTGACGAATCCACACCCGGTATGATCATTGCCATATTATGACGATACTTTATTAAAACGTATATTATATATTATGTAATATATATATATTAACACATAATAATAAAAACGTTATGGATATATACGAAAATGGAAATGAGTATACGTACTTATATTAATACACGTGTCGTATATATATAATGATAGGTCGTGATCGTTGAAGAATTCGGGACAATTGTAACTCATCGAATACTTACAATTTAATTATAACTTGACGATACAAGGCAAAGGTGAGTCTCGTAGCCCCTACGTTTATCTTATTTTGGGGTGGAAAGTGTACTTGTTCGTTTAAACGTTTGTCGGTCGATACAATTGATTATGATATGAAACGAGACGTTAGTTATCTAATTGTTTGCTTGTGATACGTGTTATTGGACGTTTATATGTGACGAAAGACGTTATATTATATTGTATTAAGACGTTTATTATATATTATATAAGACGTGGACGGTGGATTGACGAATCCACACCCGGTATGATCATTGCCATATTATGACGATACTTTATTAAAACGTATATTATATATTATGTAAGACGTGGACGGTGGATTGACGAATCCACACCCGGCATGATCATAACCGTGGATACGGGTTGTTTAACCTACTTATGGATGATATTATACATATATGGACGATTATTGGACGTTGACGTTGACTTGTATTGATTTGTGATAACGTGGAACCTTTTAGGGTTTTCCTTGGACGTGATTAGGTATTCTAATCCTCATCTATCGTTAACGGTTGATATCCCGACACTTGATTTTAATTACTTAAACCTACAAACTCACCAACTTTATGTTGACACGTTTTAGTACACTTTTCAGGTGAACATGTAAATCAAAGACGTATTGGATGATTTATTGCTTGATTATGCTAGGATTGGACTTGGACTTCATGGATCCGTGATTCATAGTTCCCGATTATGGGTTATGCTTAGGATCATTTACCATCTTTTGAACTATTCTTTTGTAAACGTTTGATGGGCGTGCTCCTTATGCATTTTTGTATGATTCCGGTACTTGTAATTGATTGAATTGTATGGATGTCCAATCCTTTTAATGCATTTAGACATGTCTCTACTTAATTTCCATGTCCTGTTGTGCTTAGTACGTAATCCTCATGATTCCTCCTTGTTGGGGTGTTACAGATCGATATCTAGCTTGAACAATAATTAATTTTTTGAGTTTTAATACTATATATTTTCAACTATTATTCGAGTTCAGCTCGAGCGGTTAATGAGTATTATTGGTTGCTGAGCATGTGTCTCAAAAAGGATGAAACTCTTTGGAGCCTTGGACGGTGGTGAGAGTGGACGGGGGATGTAGGTGGTATGATAGGGGCCCGGACGATGGTGGGATTGGACGGGTTCGGTTTCGGGTGTAAGTTTGGGCGAACCTCGAAGGAGTTACCGGGTGTAGCAGCTGGTTTACCGGGACAGTGGGTTTGGCCGATTTATCAGGGGGCGGGGCAGGTTGGGTGTTCAGATGATGGAAAAAGTGAGGATGAAGATCCGAATCAGTTGTCTTTTGAAGGAAATCATACGACCGAGGAGACTGGGTATTTTGAAACGTGGAGGTGGACTCATCGAACAACACATGACGAGAAATATGAATTTTCTTGGTCGAAAGGTCATAACACTTGTACCCCCGATGATTAGAGGGGTAACCAAGAAAGACGCATGGAGTGGACCTTTGTTGAAGTTTATGGATAGTGGTGGCGGGAAGAAGGGGATACAACGATAACATATATCTTTCAACTCCTAAAATAAGAAAAGTAATATTTTATCTAATTGAGATGCAAAGTCATCATTAACAACAATTATACTAATTCCGGATTAAGTGGTGGGATATATGGGAGGTGAGATGTAGACGATTCCGCTTCTACCCAAAAATAGAAAAACTGCTTGCTAAAGGACTTCCGGCCATACTGAAAAGTCATATTTATGCTTATACTATTTACAATATTTAATTAATTAAAAAATTTCCATAGGATACTAAATTCTAACAAGTCTAATTAGTAAGTTAAATAAAAAATTATATAAAAATATTTGAAATCTTTTTTTTTTTAAAGTTCGAATGGTCAGAGCATGTTCGTCCCACTTATCGGCCCCTACGTCCTTCGGGCAGGATGTCATTCGAATTTCAGGGAACCACGGAGGGAGGAAAACCTCCTATTAATCCGCCAAATGGCACGACGATAAATAGGAGTAAACCTTGCCCCCTCAGGATTCGAACCTGGGTCTCCCCAGGCCCAAGACCCTCATGGGAGGACTGAGATACCACTGAGGTTTTACTTTAAAAAATATTTGAAATCTTTTAAGTATACAATATTTTAAAATTTTAAGACTCATTTAATCCATATGAAATTTATAACGTAATATCAATTTTTACTGCTAGTGTATATGCCTGGGTCCAAAATTTGGTTAATTACCATAACTATATTCTACTTTGCTATTATGCCTATTTATATGACTCTTGTAATCCTCTAATTCATTGAAGACGATCATCAATATACAATATATCTTTGTACGAATCTTGTTTAGCTGCAAAAGTAGGTTTCCATTTGAATGGCGGCAGAACTTCAGTTTGATGTGACTGAGCAGATATTCATAAGATTGGATGCGAAAGATCTAATGTGATGCAAGTGTGTGTGCAAGTCATGGCAATCTCTAATAACCGATCCCTGTTTTGCTAAAGCCCATGTAAAACATGCTAACAACAATGTCTGCAAAAATAACAAACTTGTGTGTAGGATCGTTATATCGTCTCCTAATCGCATGGTTGGTTCTTCTAATGGTCTGGTATGCATCTCTCCTGTAGCTTCTAAACTACAGTAGTAATTATCAATCCTTTGACAAAAGAGTTGAGTCAACTGCCAATGTTGAGCTATTTTCCTCGCTCCAAAGACTCATTGTGTTGGGGTTTCGGTTATGATTCGTCCATAGATGATTACAAGGTTATAGTAGGGTTCTTGAAAGGTGATGCACCGACACGTTTTGTAATGTTAACATGGAAAACAAATACTTGGAAACAGATTGGACCGGTGAACTATAGGAACATTGGTAGACAACCTGCTGCTATCTTATGTAACGGGGCACTTCACTGGTTTATGAAGACTACTAATTGTCGAAATAATGAGAATAATGTTATTCTCTCTTTTGATTTATCTCTAGATGAATTTAAGGAAATCCCCCTACCAGATGAGGATTATTGTTCATATAAATCTCATAATGATCATAGACTTGCAATTATTGACGAATGCTTATGCATATGGGATGGTCAACGACCTTCTGATATGTGGGTAATGAAAAACTACAATGTAAAAGAGACTTGGGTTCGAACAGATTTGTATCAGTATGGAGATTATCCTGCTACGCATTGTATTAATTATCACCATGTAGAATTGCGACGGGGTTGCATTTATCACGAGATATATTTGTGGTCGGCGTACTGCATTAGTGACCCTGTATTTGTGCCAAGCCTTGTATCTCCCCATCTTTATAATAGGCGACCAAGGAAGGCGTTAAAATTGGTTCTTAAGAATAACAAGAGGGGTGTTCAGGCAGGTCCGGTAAGAGGAGAGAAGAGGCAAACGAAGAATAGCAAGAAGAATGTATAAAGGTGCGTTTCAGGATTTGGTTTGAACCCATTTAAATCGTAAACCACCCATTTAAAATGTATACACGAACATAGATCATTGATCTTAGTTGAGTTACTTTTTCCATATATATAATCTATATATAGTTTAAAGGCGAGTTACAAAGGACTTAGAATGACCCTTAATTCCTGGTTATTACTGCATACTAGTGGAAATCATAAAATCTTACATATACTTAAGTCATCAAGTTGGTACATGTATTTATGAAATTTAGGCTTGTTTTAATATTTGATCAGCAGTTGCAGTTGTGCTTTACATTCTCAACCAATACTCGGGACAGGTAAAAGTTGTTTTCTAAAGTTGCTTTCTTGATGTTTATATATTAATTCTATTCAATTCAATTGTTTTGCTTTCTTGTTTTAGTAATCTTTGGTTTAACTGATATTAATTTTTTAATAATTTCTCAAAATTTTTGCTTGAGTTTATTTTTAGTTGTTTAGTTCAAACACTTTTGTCTAATTGATTTCACTGTCAAATAGTGCCACAAAGAAACTCGAACATTAAAAAATTTGACTTTCCCAATTGCAACTTTTTACTTTATTTTTCATGAAGGCTAAGGAAGGACAAGTGTTTTTAATAGTGTTTAGATCAAAGGCCCCCGAAACTTTACTTCACCTAGAACCACCAAAATGGTTAAGCCGGCCCTGTGTCCATGTACCGTCCAAGTCATTTTTTAATATGCGGATTGGGCATACAGTCACTTGATAGTAAGATTTTGTTTTCTTTAATCGTCTCTGGATTTATAAGAATTGCATTAATCCAAGTTATATTTTGTAATGAATACATGAAAGCAAGATAAAGATATAACAGAAAGTAGGTATTAAACTCAATAAAATGTGTCAACACACAAAGAAATTGCAAGTAACCCACGATATTTGATTAGCTTATACGACGGCACAAAGTGATTCCATCACCGACTGGAAGCTGACAAATCTCGACTCTTGGATCAACAGCCAAGGCTTTGTTTAGCTCGAGCACGAAATCTCTGTAATACCTGACATACTTCCTGAGGGGTGCATCATCAGGGGCGACCAAAGACCCGTTCCAAAGAGTGTTGTCGTAGCCAATGACTCCCCCGATTTTGACAAGATCAATTAATCTCTTGTGGTAGTTAAGGTAGTTGTCTTTGTCAGCATCCACAAAAATAAAATCAAACGATCCGTGGAACTTGACATCGTCAACCATTTGATCAAGAAGGGGCAGAGCAGGGCCCTCTCTGAAGTCGATCTTGTGGGCTACACCGGCTTTCTCAATAATCGGAAGACCAATTTCGTAATTCTCACGGTTTATGTCCAAAGCCAATATCTTCCCATCTTCTGGGAGAGCAAGGGCGGTAGAAAGAAGGGAATAACCGGTGTAAACACCGATTTCCATAGTGTTCTTAGCGTTTATGAGCTTAAGAAGCATGTTCAAAAACTGTCCTTCATCAGCTGATGTTGTCATGAGATTCCTACAGTATTTCATAAAACAAATATATATTAGGTCCGGTCCTGATCATATATTTGATAGTATTGCTAATCTATACTAATATATATTATAATATAGGAAAATGATAAATCCTTCCTAAATTAGCCATAAAAATCCTCTTAAAACCATAAGATGATGACATGTAGATTGCACTAAGACTATGTTATAACCTTATCATTTGATTTTTACACCTGTTATCATCATGTAATTAGCAGCATTTTTAGGCTATTTATTTAAGAGGATTTATCATTCCCAGTACGCGGTGTATAATTTATATGGACTTACCAAGGGTGTTTAGCAGTGACCTCACGTAACTCTTTCATGGACTCGGGCTCTCTCGGGTAAACACTGGTTTCAAGAATGTATTGGTAAAGCGCGTCGCTTTGAAGGAGACTCTTGTGGCCAACTTCTTGGTGTTTCGCGGGTTGAGTTTCTCCGATTGTTGCCATTATATTATAATTATGATCAAGAATGAATTAATATGTATGCCAAGGGTGGGTTGGTACTAAAATAGGTAGTTTAGGTTGTGAATGTGAACCTGAAATGGAATGGAGAAATGCATCGAAATATATAGAGCAGGGAGTTGGTAAAATAGTAGTATCAAGGAAGGTGGCATGGTTGGTGAGTATGAACATGTTGACTTGGCCAACCACAGATAGTTGGTAAACTCATTTGTATTTTTAGTAGATTTTAATGTATATTTGTCGTTTATATATATTGTAATAATAAATTTTGATGAACAATTCTTGAGTTTTTCATTTAGTGAAATTATTATAGTATGTGATAATATTAGTAGATCAAGCACGTCATATATATGTTAGGTAATGACAAAGACTTCGTGCCAAGTGGAAAGTTTTGTTGTTGATTACAATCATTACATGAAGATTTTGTTGGTTTGTGGTAGGTAATGGGTTCCCTTTGTGTTGTAAACATGAATAGAGATTGATGCATTTAGAGTTTTACTGAAATACAAGACTAGAATTAATAGTCGTTAAAAGATAAAATGTTTCCTAGTGAGATATTGTAGCGTTTTCGAACATGGAGATGATAATTGTACCATATATTTTGATTAATTTATCACATTGTATAAGTATTACAACAGACTATACAAATAGGTTAAACATGAGTGTGGTAGATCTATCAAAATGTATAATACTAATATCATCTCCCTTTCGAATAATAGCTTGTCTTTTCTCCAAATGAAAGTGTATGAACCTGTTTCTCCAATTCCAAATGAACCACCTTTAAAATCTAAAGAGCCGATAAACAGAATGTATAGAAATTTGATGAAATGAAGTTTAGAGTATTTTATATTAATATTAACTTAAAATGGTAATGAAAAGAAAATCAAATTTTACTGTTCTTGAGAGTCCAGGGTTTCAACTCAGGCACGTGTGGTTCGAACTTAAAATGGTAATTATTGAAATTAGGTTTTATTGTGGTGTCTCGAATGCTAATTACTAACTCGTTGTATTCTAAAAACCAATTAACGGCCCATTACTTTCATTTCATTGTCTTTGAACCAACACGTTAATGGCATTGTTTCGAACGTTGCTTAATACTTCGGCACTTTAAAACATAACTTGATACAATCATTTATGTCAAATCTCAAATTATAAAGATGTCAAAACTCAACTTATAAAAAATATATAGAGTAATACTTTATTACTACATGCAACCGAATTTTTAAAGGTGTACTATAGAAAATGTTAACATAGAAGTCAAGGGCGGTTCTATGTGGTGTTAAACTAGGTCCACGGACCAACGTTAGATCATAAATTTTATAAAAAGCATATAGAAAATTATAATTGGACACATGTTATTCAAGGATGCGGACCTAGGTAAATTATAAAGCAAGTCTTTTGAATCATCTGAAGTAAATAAATTATAATTAGATATACATATTCTTCTATTTCTATATCAGATAATTATAAGATAAAACAATTTCAAAAAACACATAGGCTCTTATTCTAATCTTAATAGTTCATTAGTAGCATACCTCCAAACTTTGAGAGTTTTAGCCACTCTTCTTTCATTTCTAATTTAAAATCTCTAATACTCTTGAAACACTAAACTTATCAAAAGATTTTTTCGAGTAGTCTTATCGTATAATAATAATAACCCAACAACTAATTTTGCAAGATTTAAGAGTGGTCGTGAAAGGAAGGAGGAACCAAACCAGATTTACCAAAAACCAATTTTTATAGTAAAAATTGTACAATAATAAAAAACTATCTATTCGTATTTAAGATAGTGGTCGGAATAGAAGTTGAGTAAACGATATGACAAGGTAAAACTATGAAATCTTATAAGAATTTCACTTAAATGTTAATAGGTACTTTGTGAAAGAACTATCTTTGCGAAAGAATTTCATTTTGATATATATGATGTTTTGTGAAGACCCGGCCCGTTATTGAATACGGGGAAAAAAAATTTTTTTACCCAAATTAACTAAATTTGGACACACGTGATTTTCATTTCTAGATCCGTCACTGCATAGAAGGCATGTTTCTTGACAGGACCTATAACTATTTTAATTAATTATTGTATGTTACGGCAAGATTCTTGACGTGATCAAAGAACTAAATGATTAATTTATTTGTGCTTTCTCACGTACATCATCAAATGTTTATAGATCAGTTGACATTATCCAAGTGCAAATCTGAGTCTCATCCTTAATTAAAAGAACCACATTTATAATTTCAATTTCTATATCAAATTATCTTTATCTTTACTCCTGTACAAAGTAAACTACCTCCTCTCGTCTTCTCAAATAATGAACCATTCTACTTAAAACACCACTCTCTTATTACTTCTCCACATACCTTCTTAAATAATCTTCTAAAAATACCTTTAATAAAATAATTTATAAAAATTATCCATTAACTTCTAAAATAACTACACTACCCTTTTTACATCAATAAACTACACTATTCGCCACCGCCACCACCACCGTCATTCGTTGCCGCCACCACCACACTGTCTCCGTCAACGCCGCTACTTTGTGTGGGTTCCCCTTTAGTAAAATATAGAGAGGAATGCTTAATTTAAATTTTCAAATTATAAATACATTCCAATTTTACTCTTGCACTAATACCCTAATCAAATTAGTGCAATATTAATTAAGTAGTAAAAGGGAAAAAAATAGTCAAAACATAATTTTAATACCTTAAATTTTATTATGCTATTATAAATTAAAAAGTCAATATAACAATAAATGATAATGTAAAAAAATAAATAAAATAAAAAATCAACTTTAATAACCCTAAAAGTATATATAGTACTACCGTATCTTATAGAGATTACACACCCTTGTTGAAAATTACCTTTTTGAAATAAGCAAATTTACCAATATATATTAAATTACACTATCAGTTTCTTATCTTTTAAAATACCTTCATTAACTCTTTATATCAATTACTTTTATATCAATTATCTACATAATTCAACGTCGTCATTACCACCAACATTCGCCACCACTACTATTAGTCGACGCCATCACCACAGGTCGCCGTCACCGCCACTGTATTATGCGGGCGCGGTGCTAGTAGAACTATCGTGAATACCTATTATATTGATTTTACTACACAAACATATCCAGATTAAAATTGCGATTATATTATGCTTGTATTTTCTATAGTGTTTTGGACTTTTGTTACACATTTTGAGATATTTGTTTGGCGCGGCGATCAGAATCAATATAATGAGCTCACAAGTTATTTGTTTGCCATTTGTAAGTTGGTATATGTACTACTTAAATTCTACGAGTAGTACTCTTATATTAATGTTTTATTGTTAATTTGGTGAAAGTTAAGCGTTTGGTCGAGTTCATTGGAATAGACATAACTCTAATTTGAATACTTCAAATATTCATTAATTATTGACGAAATATCAATGAAATGACAATCTACTTTATAAAACATGGCTATAACATCTAATCTAATTTAATCTATTTAACTATAATAATAGTAATAAAATTGGAATAATTTGATTTATAAAATAGAAAATTAAATTAATAGCTTACATAATCTTTGCACATATATGTATGCATGTTGTCTACTATGGCTGGCCAAGTCAAATAAGCAACTCCAAAATTAACTTAACCAACCGCACCAACACACCACCTTCCTTACTCTTACTTGACCAACTCCCATCTCTATAAGAAGCAGACTGCACCCCTTTGTTTCAATTCAGGTTCACTAGCTAATTGTAATACTACATCACAATAACCTCACATTTCATACTTTCGAAAACACATACTACATTATTAATTTAATCAATAGAATGGCAACAATCGGAGAAACTCAACCCGCGAAACACCAAGAAGTTGGCCACAAAAGTCTTCTTCAAAGCGACGCGCTTTACCAATACATTCTTGAAACCAGTGTTTATCCGAGAGAGCCTGAATCCATGAAAGAGCTACGTGAGGTCACTGCTAAACACCCTTGGTAAGTATACTTTCTTTTTTACCCTTCCTATATGCTCACTACAATAATGAAATTATATCAATGTAATTAATACACATTTTCCTAATGTTTTTTTACTAATATTTGTTATCTGAAATTTATATAGGAATCTTATGACAACATCAGCTGATGAAGGACAGTTTTTGAACATGCTTCTTAAGCTCATAAACGCTAAGAACACAATGGAGATCGGTGTTTACACCGGTTACTCCCTTCTTTCTACTGCCCTCGCTCTCCCAGAGGATGGAAAGATATTGGCGTTGGACATAAACCGTGAGAATTACGAAATTGGTCTTCCGATTATTGAGAAAGCCGGTGTAGCCCACAAGATCGACTTCAGAGAGGGCCCTGCTCTGCCCCTTCTTGACCAGATGGTGGACGATGTCAAGTTCCACGGATCGTTTGATTTTATTTTTGTGGATGCTGACAAAGACAACTACCTTAACTACCACAAGAGATTAATTGATCTTGTCAAAATCGGGGGAGTCATTGGCTACGACAACACTCTTTGGAACGGGTCTTTGGTCGCCCCTGATGATGCACCCCTCAGGAAGTATGTCAGGTATTACAGAGATTTCGTGCTCGAGCTTAACAAAGCATTGGCTGTTGATCCAAGAGTCGAGATTTGCCAACTTCCAGTGGGTGATGGAATCACTTTGTGCCGTCGTATAAGCTAATTGAAGATCTTAGACCTATCTACAAAAAGAAATGGTTTTAAGATTATTAACACAAAAATTCTTTGAGGTTCCATATGGTACGTCTATATTGGAAGCAATCATTTGTTTAATGTTCTTTTTATGCATTTTTATTGAATTGAATCTCATTGTATTTATGTACTATTAATCAATAGTATTATATAAGTATTTTGGTCTAAAAAGGAGTATAAAGTTTTATGCATATAATACAAGGGTTTGAAACAATAAGTTAGATGACTCAACAATCAACATATGGGAAATTACAACACATTTATACATTCAATTTGGACAACTTTGGGTGTATTTTTCTTTATAATAACGGGACAAAGGGGTTCAACAGTTGATTGATTAAAAAATTAAAATAGACTTGAAATAAAGTTTGACCCAACCAAATCCTACCCATTATTGGTAACGTTATCCAACCCGCTAGCCTCTAAAACATTTTGAACTTTAGTACTCGTAATAGTTACCCATTTTGATGACTTACCATCTTACCCGACCGGCCACCCACTATAAGTCTATAAGCTGATAAAACACATTTCGTTTTATAATCAAACAATATTGCTGGCAAGATAAAACACATTTTGTTTTCATAATCAAACATAATTTATAGTTTTATCAATCTAAGCGAGTCAATGGGGTTGGTGGCCCATTCACCTGGGTTCGAGTCTCACTTACCACAATTGTAGAGCTGGTTTAATACAGATTTTTCAAGAATATTGAGTTTCGTAGAATAAAATGCCGTTTAAAAGAAAAAAAATCTAAGCAAAAATAGTTTACCAAACCGGCAGGTACTTCCAGAAATTAGGTAACCATGAAACTTTAATTGATTATGGTCATTTAATTTAACATACTTAGGCCACTCCTTATAACCCTCTATTCTTCCCCCTGTTCTTCCACTATTCTTCTTGTCACGTCAGCTTTTCTCTCTCCTATAACACCCCAAGAACACCCTCTCCTTATAACCCCCTATTCTTCATATTCTTCCCATTATTTTATTATTTCATTTTTTTTTTACACAAAATTAAACTAAATTTAAAAAACTAAATTAAACTTTTATTAATAATAAGAAGTATTTTACAATTTTCAAAAATCTATATAGAAATTTAGGGTTTAAAAAGTAAAAGTTGAAAAGTATAATAATTATTTTGTAAATAACTTAAACTCCAGGGATCAAAAGTTAAATAATATTAAATTATATTTTTGTCTTATTCATTCTTCTTCTTTCAAATATATATATATGGAAAAGTGAGTATAGGCTGTTAGACATATAACTTAGGGTAAAAAAACCCCTCACATGCTAATTTTTTATTAATTTGAATAAATGATTGGCCCCCATGTATTTTATGTATTAGATGACTAACAGCCCCATATTCCATTTCCCCTATATATATATATATATATATATATATATATATATATATATATATATATATATATATATATATATATATATATATATATATATATATATATATATATATATATATATATATATATATATATATATATATATATATATATATATATATATATATATATATATATATATATATATATATATATATATATATATATATATATATATATATATATATATATATATATATATATATATATATATATATATATATATATATATATATATATATATATATATATATATATATATATATATATATATATATATATATATATATATATATATATATATATATATATATATATATATATATATATATATATATATATATATATATATATATATATATATATATATATATATATATATCCATTTGATATATTTATATATATATTTATATACCATTAATCCCTTAAACACCTCACACACTCATATATATATAACTCGTCCCTGGGGGGACTAGTCATCCAAGGACTAGTGAGGGACTAGTCCAACCCAATGGTATGGACTCGTCCGTCCCTTGCGAACGAGTAGAGAACGAGTTAGAGACGGAGGTATTGAGTTGCTTCTTAGCAGAATATTACTAGTATATTTAATATGACTAAAAAATTTGTTGCACAATAAAGAAAAGAAACGACTCGGGCTCGAACCGAAACCTCTCATGCGGTCCTAACAACCTCGCAACAAATAGCCCAAGAACGGGCCAGCTTTAAAAAACACGGTCCCTTTATATGGGGGGATGGCTTTGGGCAAACAATGATCGAGCCAAAGCCCGGGCAGGTTAGCCCATCTCTAGTTTTTTGTTTCACCTTTCATATGGTTAAACCGCTAGTATATAGGATTAAGCTAGATAAGTTTGTTTAAGTATAGAGATGGGACATGAGAAATCCCCTCAAAGAATTAATTATCAAAATTTTAAAACTTGAAAAAACAAAATCTAGTATAAAGTTATGAATTACGCCATTGAACGCCCATAAAATCAAATGTTAATGTCGTAATTAAACAAATCACACACGTTGACCTAACCTCTAAACAATATATTTCACTCTTTAATACTAACTTTTGAATTATACTTTTGACATATATGATTATTTGTGTTTTTTTTCCCCTTTATTAATCGAGGCGCGTAACACCATCGGGGCAAAAAGGGTAGCCCCACCAGGGGCTATTAGCGGCGACTAGCATTAGCGGCGACATTTCCGGCGACCCACTTTTCCGACGTTTTCTTTGTATGTTTACTAACACTCATTTACTTTTTTATTGTTGTTATTATTTTTAATATATGTTATTATTAGTTATAAAAATGTTATAGTATTATATTTAGAAATTATACGTTTGTTAGTTTGATTTAAAGAAATTTGTAGGATATGATTGTTAGAAATTTTATGGTTATTGTTAATATGATTGTTAGTATTATGTTAGAAAACACTTGTTAGTATGATTGTAATTGTTAATCTAGTTGTTATTAGGTTAATATGATTGCAAGTATTATTGTTAGAAAAATGTGCTCATTTTAGGTATAATAAGTTGGAAAAAAGATTTGTGTCCAAAATATGCATATATTTCATTTGCGCCTTTTTTAACCTTGATAATTGTTTTTATTGATTTATAACTTGTATATAACTTATGTAGGTTAAAATGGCTGTCGTTCATGGCGGAGATGGTGGCAATGACCCTCCAAATTAGGGGTGGAATCCCCAATGGGGCTGCAAGCGTAGCGGGAGTAAGTATATATAGATGTATGTAATATATATATGTATATATATATATGTATATATATATATATATATATATATATGTATATATATATATATATATATATATGTATATATATATATATATATATATATATGTATATATATATATGTATATATATATATATATATATATGTATATATATATATATATATATGTATATATATATATGTATATATATATATATATATGTATATATATATATGTATATATATATATATGTATATATATATATATATATGTATATATATATATATGTATATATATATATATGTATATATATATATATATGTATATATATATATATATATGTATATATATATATGTATATATATATATATATGTATATATATATATATATATATATATGTATATATATATATATATATATGTATATATATATATATATGTATATATATATATATATATATATGTATATATATATATATATGTATATATATATATGTATATATATATATGTATATATATATATGTATATATATATATGTATATATATATATATATATATGTATATATATATATGTATATATATATATATATATATATGTATATATATATATGTATATATATATATATGTATATATATATATATGTATATATATATATATGTATATATATATATATATATATATATATGTATATATATATATATGTATATATATATATATATGTATATATATATATATATATATGTATATATATATATGTATATATATATATATGTATATATATATATGTATATATATATATATATATATATATATATATATATATATATATATATATATATATATATATAGGGTAGGGTTAACGTGAGAACCACAAATATGGAGAGAACCGTGAGAACCACTAGTTTTCCTCCCCTTTTCTTCTTTTTTGTGTGGTTTTTTACTTTTTTAATTTTAATTTTTCATTTTTTGAAACTTTTTTTTGTTTTTTATTTCCTTTTAACAAAAACCCATTCCAAAAAAAAATAAAAAAAAAATTTTTTTTTTGTAAAAAATCATATGGGTTACGCGTTAAGAAAACGTATGTATACGGTACGGGCCAGAGGCCCTTATCCATTCTAAACTGACCGTCAATGGACGCATATGGGAATCGTATGGATTTGATGGGCGGCGATCCAAGAGATGGTGACGGTTGTATACGGTACGGGCGTAGCCCTTAACTCTAAGGGCAAAAGCCCTTAGAGATGGTTTTTAGTGGTTCTCACCATATATGTTGGTTCTCACTTGATCCCTTCACTATATATATATATATATATATATATATATTTAAATGTATATATATATATATATAATATATATATATATATATATGTATATAGATGTATGTAAAATATATATATATATATATGTATATATATTTATTCTTTAATTTTGCTTTGCAGGGAATAGCTCAGGGAGAGCTGCCGCTGCTAACAAGGAACTGGAGCGGGAGTTTCAGAAGTCTGGACGACGTATATCTCTTAGACTTGATACCGCTGAAAGCAGGTGGCAGACTATCGGTGACACCTCCAAATGGTACAAGAGCTATTTGGGGACATATGTCGCTACCGTCTCGCATACTTACGACTCGTGGGATCAGGTGCCCCCACACATCAGGGATGGACTTATTCCCTGGCTCCAGGTATAAAACATTTTATTTTACAATTTAAATACGTCATTACAAAATTAGGGTAGATGCTGACTATTACTACAAAATTGCAGAGACGGTTCTACTTGGACCCGTATCTAAATCACGAAGACGGTCACCCCTTACGGGTTGCCATTGAAAACATGATTCGTCAAGATACCCTCAAGAACTACAGGGATAAAAAATCCAAATTCAAGGGGAAATGGTTTAGCGAAAGGGGTGGGTTAGATAGACTCGGCGAATTCGAAGGTGTTCCGCCGCATGGAATGCCTCAAGATGTCTGGAGGGATCTACTGCATTACTGGACCAGGGAGCACCGGATGCTTGTATTCTTTAATTTCTTTTTTTTATATCCTTGCAACAAAAAATTCAAAAAACATACAAAAAACATGTTTTGAATGTAATCGTTTTTAACCATATGTTTATGACATAATATAAACATACAAAAAACATGTTTTGAATGTAATCGTTTTTAACCATATGTTTATGACATAATATAAACATACAAAAAACATGAATTTAATCATTTATAACAATATGTTTATGACATAATAAAACATACAAAAAACATGTTTTGAATGTAATCGTTTTTAACCATATGTTTATGACATAATAAAACATACAAAAAACATGTTTTGAATGTAATCGTTTTTAACCATATGTTTATGACATAATATAAACATACAAAAAACATGTTTTGAATGTAATCGTTTTTAACCATATGTTTATGACATAATATAAACATACAAAAAACATGTTTTGAATGTAATCGTTTTTAACCATATGTTTATGACATAATATAAACATACAAAAAACATGTTTTGAATGTAATCGTTTTTAACCATATGTTTATGACATAATATAAACATACAAAAAACATGTTTTGAATGTAATCGTTTTTAACCATATGTTTATGACATAATATAAACATACAAAAAACATGTTTTGAATGTAATCGTTTTTAACCATATGTTTATGACATAATATAAACATACAAAAAACATGTTTTGAATGTAATCGTTTTTAACCATATGTTTATGACATAATATAAACATACAAAAAACATGTTTTGAATGTAATCGTTTTTAACCATATGTTTATGACATAATATAAACATACAAAAAACATGAATTTAATCATTTATAACAATATGTTTATGACATAATAAAACATACAAAAAACATGTTTTGAATGTAATCGTTTTTAACCATATGTTTATGACATAATAAAACATACAAAAAACATGTTTTGAATGTAATCGTTTTTAACCATATGTTTATGACATAATATAAACATACAAAAAACATGTTTTGAATGTAATCGTTTTTAACCATATGTTTATGACATAATATAAACATACAAAAAACATGTTTTGAATGTAATCGTTTTTAACCATATGTTTATGACATAATATAAACATACAAAAAACATGTTTTGAATGTAATCGTTTTTAACCATATGTTTATGACATAATATAAACATACAAAAAACATGTTTTGAATGTAATCGTTTTTAACCATATGTTTATGACATAATATAAACATACAAAAAACATGTTTTGAATGTAATCGTTTTTAACCATATGTTTATGACATAATATAAACATACAAAAAACATGTTTTGAATGTAATCGTTTTTAACCATATGTTTATGACATAATATAAACATACAAAAAACATGTTTTGAATGTAATCGTTTTTAACCATATGTTTATGACATAATATAAACATACAAAAAACATGAATTTAATCATTTATAACAATATGTTTATGACATAATAAAACATACAAAAAACATGTTTTGAATGTAATCGTTTTTAACCATATGTTTATGACATAATAAAACATACAAAAAACATGTTTTGAATGTAATCGTTTTTAACCATATGTTTATGACATAATATAAACATACAAAAAACATGTTTTGAATGTAATCGTTTTTAACCATATGTTTATGACATAATATAAACATACAAAAAACATGTTTTGAATGTAATCGTTTTTAACCATATGTTTATGACATAATATAAACATACAAAAAACATGTTTTGAATGTAATCGTTTTTAACCATATGTTTATGACATAATATAAACATACAAAAAACATGTTTTGAATGTAATCGTTTTTAACCATATGTTTATGACATAATATAAACATACAAAAAACATGTTTTGAATGTAATCGTTTTTAACCATATGTTTATGACATAATATAAACATACAAAAAACATGTTTTGAATGTAATCGTTTTTAACCATATGTTTATGACATAATATAAACATACAAAAAACATGTTTTGAATGTAATCGTTTTTAACCATATGTTTATGACATAATATAAACATACAAAAAACATGAATTTAATCATTTATAACAATATGTTTATGACATAATAAAACATACAAAAAACATGTTTTGAATGTAATCGTTTTTAACCATATGTTTATGACATAATAAAACATACAAAAAACATGTTTTGAATGTAATCGTTTTTAACCATATGTTTATGACATAATATAAACATACAAAAAACATGTTTTGAATGTAATCGTTTTTAACCATATGTTTATGACATAATATAAACATACAAAAAACATGTTTTGAATGTAATCGTTTTTAACCATATGTTTATGACATAATATAAACATACAAAAAACATGTTTTGAATGTAATCGTTTTTAACCATATGTTTATGACATAATATAAACATACAAAAAACATGTTTTGAATGTAATCGTTTTTAACCATATGTTTATGACATAATATAAACATACAAAAAACATGTTTTGAATGTAATCGTTTTTAACCATATGTTTATGACATAATATAAACATACAAAAAACATGTTTTGAATGTAATCGTTTTTAACCATATGTTTATGACATAATATAAACATACAAAAAACATGTTTTGAATGTAATCGTTTTTAACCATATGTTTATGACATAATATAAACATACAAAAAACATGAATTTAATCATTTATAACAATATGTTTATGACATAATAAAACATACAAAAAACATGTTTTGAATGTAATCGTTTTTAACCATATGTTTATGACATAATAAAACATACAAAAAACATGTTTTGAATGTAATCGTTTTTAACCATATGTTTATGACATAATATAAACATACAAAAAACATGTTTTGAATGTAATCGTTTTTAACCATATGTTTATGACATAATATAAACATACAAAAAACATGTTTTGAATGTAATCGTTTTTAACCATATGTTTATGACATAATATAAACATACAAAAAACATGTTTTGAATGTAATCGTTTTTAACCATATGTTTATGACATAATATAAACATACAAAAAACATGTTTTGAATGTAATCGTTTTTAACCATATGTTTATGACATAATATAAACATACAAAAAACATGTTTTGAATGTAATCGTTTTTAACCATATGTTTATGACATAATATAAACATACAAAAAACATGTTTTGAATGTAATCGTTTTTAACCATATGTTTATGACATAATATAAACATACAAAAAACATGTTTTGAATGTAATCGTTTTTAACCATATGTTTATGACATAATATAAACATACAAAAAACATGAATTTAATCATTTATAACAATATGTTTATGACATAATAAAACATACAAAAAACATGTTTTGAATGTAATCGTTTTTAACCATATGTTTATGACATAATAAAACATACAAAAAACATGTTTTGAATGTAATCGTTTTTAACCATATGTTTATGACATAATATAAACATACAAAAAACATGTTTTGAATGTAATCGTTTTTAACCATATGTTTATGACATAATATAAACATACAAAAAACATGAATTTAATCATTTATAACAATAGGAGGCCCAGGTGGTATTCTTGGGCAGTTTGCATACATCCATTCTTGAAACGCTTGTTCTCGATGTGCGTACATTGATGCCACCGCACGTGCAGGCGGGGTTGCGTAGTATGACCATTCTGGATTCTTGTAAGCCATTGGGTACTCACCTGTTAATTCCACTGCAACAAAATGGCTCTCCTCATTTACGAGAGCAATAGTTATCGGTTGAGCCAACATTAATTGATCCAAGCCATGATGCATCAGGAATACTGTTCGGGCGTCACGTAAGCTGATGCAGTTGATTATTATACCTAGCTTATTGGCCAGGAGGATATGGAAAAACACTTTACTCATCCAATGGTCTTTGGGACGCCATTTTTTATAATAAGAGGTTTGCAACGCCTCTAATATGTGTTTGCCCTCGGGCCCATACATTCGCATGTACCCTTCGAGGTCAGATTCAAACTCCTCGAGCATCTGCGTACGAACCCACTCCGAACCGTAATCCTCATCTAGCCCCAAAGCAATAGCGGTAGCTCGAAATCCACAACTACCATCTCCTTTGACATTCTGTGCGCCGACAACGTAAGGTCGAATGTACGTTGGCAGCTCATCTAGTACCCATGCGATGTTTTGGGACAGTCTGGCGTTCATCGGTTCCGCAATATACCCAACCCAACTGGCCTCTGACTTTGCCTCTGACTTTTCCTCTGACTCTGGCTCTGACTTTGCCTCTGACACCTGTCCATGCGATGGTGCCCGGAACAAGTCATCAACAAAGCTGGCATATGGCTGCTCAGATTGGACCCCATATGATTGGGACGGTTCCCCCCAGCCATATACATTTTGGACCCCGTCGAACCCATAGGATTGGGACGGGTCCCCGAATGTATATATATTTTCAAGACCTGGATATGGGAACAGGTTTCCGAATAAGTCTGGATTCTCCTTGACCCACTCGGATTGGGACGGCTCCCCGAAGAAGTTTCGTGTCTCGGGGAGACGACATGATTGGGACGGCTCGTACATATTGTGTCGCGCACCCTGCGGGTCATCAAACCGTGATTTGGTGGGCGCGTACTCACTTTGTCTGGCGGGCTGCACAGGTGGCGGCCTGTTCAGATCGGGCACCTCTTCAGTCCTCGGTCGACTGGACTTGGATTTCCGAAGCCCAGGTGGCTTTTTGTTAAGATCGGGCACCTAGACCATTAATAAAAAACAATTACTTAAAATCACTTAGTTTTATATTTTTTCTTAAATCACTAATTAAGCTTATGATGTATTTGGTCTACCTTTGGCGGCTTTTGTTTCGACCCGACCGGTCTTCCGCGTGTGCTCTTCTGAACAATGGGATCTTTCACTTGTGTGTTACCCGGCTTAAACATGTCCTTTATCTTCGACAACCAATGTTTCCGTTGGGCCTTGGGTTGCTCAACCAAGAATGTCGTAAGATCACCTACGACTTCATGGACAACTTCTACATCGTCTTCGTCTTTTAGGCATGTCGATGGTGTTAAGTCAAGCTTTCTCCAAAACGGGTCTATCACATTCGGCTGAATACGAGTCTCTGCATTTTTTTATATCAATAAGTATACGACATTATGTTGGTATGATTAAAAAAAAAGGTATTAAAACATACTAACCGCGGTGCATGTACTCGACAATCTTGCAGG
The DNA here is from genome assembly GCA_034093135.1 of Erigeron breviscapus. Taxonomy (NCBI): domain Eukaryota; kingdom Viridiplantae; phylum Streptophyta; class Magnoliopsida; order Asterales; family Asteraceae; genus Erigeron; species Erigeron breviscapus. The sequence goes on along the minus strand of CM067169.1, from coordinate 2,893,838 downwards.
CACATGGTAGCCCACAACTATACCGAACCTTGCACCCGCAATTTTTCACCTGTTTTTTCAGTTGTTTGTCTAACCGAACGATTTCATCAACCATGATGTCCAAAGATTTATGTGAAACCTTTCCCAGCAGGGCCTTCATACAGTTGTAGTTGTGTTTACCCAATCGGGTTCCCTTGATATACCCCAGTTGGCCCCTTATTTCAGTGTCTTGATCGATAATGACAGAATCAACACATTGCAGGATTCTAGTAAATGTACATTTCCCCTTCAGCTTTTCCTTCAGATGGTGGTGCTCGGCCTCGACTCTGTTTGTGGTGTGGTTCTGATAGTTGAGATCTTCATCGACCCAACATGAAACAAACTGCTCTCGGTACGGGGACAACCAATTATCGTTCAGGTACTTGTAGACACCTGGAAAAGCTGCCAATTTTTTCTTTAACTCCTTCTCGTATGATTTAAACTCGTCAAGAGTCCGAGATTCATAGACTCTTTTCCACCACACGTTAAGCCTTTCAATGTTAACATCTTTCTTCACCCGCAATGCCGGTTCGCAGTGTTTGGTTATGTTTTGCCATATGTGGTACCTACACAACAGGTGTTTCGCTTGCGGCATAACAACCTTCAATGCTCTCATCAGGGCCAGCTCCCTGTCAGTTAAAACGACACGAACGGTTAAGCCTTCAACAAGGGTGGACTTCAGACATTGTAACACCCATTGATAATTCGCCTCCTGCTCGTTTACGATAAAAGCATATGCTAAACTGAAGGTCCGGCCCGTTGAAGTCACGCCGACAATCTCAACAAGCGGCATGTTGTACACGTTGGTTTTGTACGTGGAGTCTATTTCAATAACCCAGGGAAATGCGCTCCATAGGGTCATTGATGTTGGATGCATGAAAAAGAGGTTCTCCAACCGTCCATTTTTACTATTTGTAGTAAACTGGTAAAAGTAGTTTTTCTCTTGCAGCAGTGAGAACATAACCTGCGACAGGTGAACAAGATATAGTAAATAAGTCACTTCCAACAACGGAGTACGTAATCACTAATATGATGTTTGTACCTGCATTGGAGTATGCCCTGCTTGGCCCGCCCTCCGTCTCGATTTCAGAAAGTTGGTAATGTCTCCTCTTCGAGTCAGGTTTCCTGGAAATTCATTTTTCAGGTTAACCAGGATCTGGCGTGGGAACATACCGCGATCCGATAGGTTTCCCACATATTGCTTTTCTTCTTCCGTCATCCGTCTCGCGTATGCATTCCCCTGCAGATCGGTAGCTGGATCATGATTGTGTTTCCAGTCCTTGACAGTTACCCTCCAACCACCATCATACCCGGGGCGGCCTTCCAAAGTAAAGGGACACCCTATCTTGTTGGACCGTTTGGGTGGCCCAGTTAACCTTTTATCGCGTGGTCCACCGTGGTGACATATTAGTGTCACCTTATTGACCACCTTTAACGAGTTTTTGTTCGACCGCCGTGTGACTAGAACATAACCCAACTCCAGTGCTGTTCTTTTAGCCCACTCCGTCAATTCTTCGACGGAAGCGAACACCTCCTCGGTTTCTAAGTCTCCAGGTTCGCAGTCAAATTGACCGTCTGCATCAGGTGACTCAAACTCATCATCCGACACTTCAATACGTACGTTTTCTGGGTCTGCCCAAATATCCTCAAAACTATCCATCTGAAACAATTCAAGTAAACAAGTAAACATCTAGTTCAGTAACTATTGATGATATCCATACTATATATATAATTTACACATATGTATAATATCTATATCTATATTCATAATATATATATGTATACGTCCGAAATATACCTGTGCGAAAGAGAAATGTCTGCAGCTTTGAAAACGAAAGTTCGAATGAGAAGTGTGCAGCTTTGAAAACGAAAGATCTTGCAGAATATATAACGAAATTTGAATACGCAATTTGAATATGCAATTATATGATCTTGCAGGCACCTCCAAAATTCGTCCATGATAATGTCCCATACTCTGTCAGGATAATGTCCAATAACGATCCCCGAGGTGCCACGTGGCATTATTAGCGGCGACGTCGCCGCTAATACCTCCGACCTGGCACCTCGGGATCGGTCAAGTCAGTCGTTGCTGCAGGTTTTGTCGGGCCCCACTATTAGCGGCGACGTCGCCGCTAATAACCTGGTGGGCCTACCTTTTTCTGGTCGGCTTACCCTGTGCCTTATTAATACGGTCAAGTATGGGCCCGATTGAAAGATGATGAACTTATCATGTTGTGTTAACGGTTAACGTAATGGATAAAAAGTGCTAACAAAACACACGTCAACATCACTTTTCAATATTTCATATATTTAATCTGCTAATTTAATTAGTGTTAGCAACTGACATTTAAAAAAGTTAGTGTTACGGTGTTACCAACTTACCAACTCTCTTGCTTTCCACTTAGGCTGGCCAATTGACCAAGTCAACATCTATATCGAACTCTCAAGTCTAGTTTGACCAACCGCACCCACACCAACTCGCCACCTTCCTCGATAGTCCAGTTAAGCCCATTTCTTGATCCTATATATTCTGGCGCACCATCTCCTTTTATTTCAGGTTCACTTCTACCAATATACCATCTACTAGTACGAACGAACATCAACCCGCCGGCCATCCATATATCATTCCACACACACATAAAAACAGTAGAGATTTATTCATCAGCATGGCAGCAATCGGAGAAACTCAACCCGCGAAACACCAAGAAGTCGGCCACAAGAGTCTCCTTCAAAGCGATGCGCTTTACCAATACATTCTTGAAACTAGCGTTTATCCGAGAGAGCCCGAATCCATGAAAGAGCTACGTGAGGTCACTGCTAAACACCCTTGGTAAGTATACTTTCTTTTTTACCCTTCCTATATGCTCACTACAATAATGAAATTATATCAATGTAATTAAGTACACATTTTCCTAATGTTTTTTTACTAATATTTGTTATCTGAAATTTATATAGGAATCTTATGACAACATCAGCTGATGAAGGACAGTTTTTGAACATGCTTCTTAAGCTCATAAACGCTAAGAACACATGGAAATCGGTGTATACACCGGTTATTCCCTTCTTTCTACTGCCCTTGCTCTCCCCGAAGATGGGAAGATATTGGCTTTGGACATAAACCGTGAAAATTACGAAATTGGTCTTCCAATTATCGAGAAAGCAGGTGTAGCCCACAAGATCGACTTCAGAGAGGGCCCTGCTCTGCCCCTTCTTGACCAGATGGTGGACGATGTCAAGCTCCACGGATCATTTGATTTTATTTTCGTGGATGCTGACAAAGACAACTACCTTAACTACCACAAGAGACTAATTGATCTTGTCAAAATCGGGGGAGTCATTGGCTACGATAACACCCTTTGGAACGGGTCTTTGGTCGCCCCTGATGATGCACCCCTCAGGAAGTATGTCAGGTATTACAGAGATTTCGTGCTCGAGCTAAACAAAGCCTTGGCTGTTGATCCAAGAGTCGAGATTTGTCAGCTTCCAGTCGGTGATGGAATTACCTTGTGCCGTCGTATAAGCTAATAATGGTTATAAGATTATTAACACAACAATTCTTTGATGTTCCATAGGGTACGTCTAAAGTTGTAAGCAATCATTTGTTTAATGTTCTTTTTGCAAAGTTTTATTGAATTGAATCTCGTTGTATTTCTGTACTACGGTATTATCCATAGTATGATCATATGAAACTATTTTGGTTTTACACGGCGGAGTGTAAAGTTTTATCCATATAATACAAGTGATTAGAACAATATATAATTTAAATGACTCAACATAGGCACTTAGTGTGAAGGAAATTAGATCAGAAGTTGTGAATTTTACAATGAATTAAATGGAAAAGAACACAGAGATTTTTGCTCAAACCAAAGGAGCTTTTCTTAATATATGAAAACTGAAAAACTTAAGCATAAAACAAGAATATAAATACGTGAACTTGGGCATTCCCATCATTCACATGACTGCAAGAAAATAGGAGATAAAACTGGCATAAATGACTGCCATACTACCACTAACTTAGACTAAGTCTAATTAAACAAAAAAAACTTAAGATAAATGAAACTACATAAAACATGCAGTAAATAAAAGTTGAAGACTTGGTCTTCTAGTGACACTTCCATAATTTAGGCAATGTATTTCAACACTCCCTCTCATTGCCTACTTGTATCACCCCCATGTCTTCTCTGAACTTTCCCTGCTTGACACTTGACAATCCCTTTGTGAATAAGTCTGCAACTTGCTCATCAGTGCCAACATCCTTCATCTTAATCTCTCCCATCAACACTTTCTCACGAACAAAGTGATAATGGACCTCAATGTGTTTGGTCCTTGCATGAAAAACTGGATTTTCTGCTGACCTGTTATCACATCTCAGCTCTACTTGGTAGTCCACATTCTGACACAATTCTTTCAGCAACCTAATCAGCCAAGTGGATTCTTGAGCAGCCATAGTTGCTGCTCTATATTCAACGTCTGTAGTAGATAATGACATCGTTGGTTGTCGTTTGTTGCACCATGAAACAGCTCTTGAACCCAACATAAACAAATACCCAGTGGTTGATCTTTGAGTGTCTTTATTTCCAGCATAATCAGCATCACATTAGCCACCTAATTTGATTTTTGACTCCCTCTTAAACGATACTCCCCAGTTTACAGTGTGCTTCACATATCTTAAAACCCGTCTTGCAGCAATTAAATGTGGCCTTCTTGGATTCTGCATGTATCTGCTCAAAACCCCAACAACAAAAGAAACATCGGGTCGAGTTAAAGTAAGATAAATTAAGCTACCAATCATCTGCCTGTAAACCGTAGGATCATTCAAAACTCTCCCTTCAGTAGCACACAACTTCATACTCGGGTCAATTGGTGTAGCAGCGGGTTTGCAATACACCATATCAAACGTATGCAACAATTCACTAGCATACTTAGTTTGATGAAGAATAAGAGAGTTCTCAGTATACTTTACCTCCAGACCCAAGAAATGATTGAGCCTTCCAAGGTCTTTCATACTGAATCTAATACTCAAATTAGACTTCAACTGGCATATCTCTGTCACAGTTACCTGTGATTATTAAATCATCTCACGTATACCAACACAACCACTATATCTTCACCTACCTGCTTTACAAACAAACTAGCATCTGAATTTGTTATCTTGAAACTATTTTGCTCTAAAAACTCACCAATCTTACCAAACCAGGCACGAGGTGATTGCTTGAGCCCATAGATAGATTTCTTGAGCTTACACACATAATCAGGATGCTCCAAACTTTCAAATCCTAATGGTTGAGTCATGTAGATCACATGATCTAAATCGCCATATAAAAAGGCATTACTAACATCCATCTTCCATAGATCCCAACCATTACCTGGAGCAACAGCAAGTAGAACACGTACAGTAGTTAGCTTAGCAACTGGACTAAAAGTGTCTTCGTAGTCCAAGCCAAACTGTTGAGTGAATCCCCTAGCAACTAGGCGTGCTTTAAACCTTTCTATGGTGCCATCAGCCTTCTTCTTAAGCTTGTACACCCACTTACATGACACTAATGTTGCATCTTTAGGCTTTGAAACCAGCTCCCATGTTTGGTTAGCCATCAATGCATTCATCTCCTCGTTCAGAGCGGTCTGGCATTCTTTCATAGTAACAGCTTCTTCAAATGTTTCAGGTTTAGTCAACCTGTCTTCAAGTGTGACAACATTAGCATTTACATACCTTGGATTTGGTTTTCTCACACGCTCTGATCTTCTTGGACTAGGAATGGGCTCACTGCTACTTTCATTGGTCATATCTGGACTCGGGTCACTTATTTCTTCTTCTTGGCCAGACTCGTCAAATTGCAATTTTGCAATTTCCACATCTTCTTTTAACTTTTGAGAATCTGGGAGAACCTATGCATCCTTTGACCACCAAGAAGTATTCTCGTCAAATATCACATTACGAGAAACATCCATTTGACCTGTGTTAGGGTCACAACACCACCATCCTTTCTTTTCTGTATCATAACCCACAAAGATACACCTAACTGCCCATTTCTCCATTTTATGACGGAGATGACTCGGTACAAACACGTAACAAACACACCCAAAAACCTTAAAATAGGAAATGTTTGGTTTGATCCCAAGCAGCTTTTCTAAAGGAGATATATAATTCATACCTTGGGATGGCAATCGGTTAATTATGTATGCTGCAATACTCATGGCTTCTTCCCAAAATCTTCCTGGCATATACTTGTCATGAATCAAGCTTCTCGATACATCACCCAAGTGACGATTTTTCCATTCGGAGACTCCATTCTACTGGGGAGTGTTAGCACACGTCAATTGTCGCTTGATTCGTTTACTTCTTAAGTATTCACTGAACTCCTTTGCGATATACTCGCCACCGTTATCTGATCTCAGGCAACGTATCTTCTTACCGGTTAGCAATTTTGCATCTACCTCAAATTCCTTGAATTTCTCAAACACCTGTGACTTCTCCTTCATAAAATATAACCAGGTGTAAAGAGAAAAGTCGCCAATAAATGTTACCATGTACCGGAACCATGAATCGAGAGTTGTTTCACTGGCCCAGATACATCAGAGTGTACAAGCTCCAACCCTTCGCTTGATTTGTAACTGGATTTTTGAGGAAAGGGTTGCTGCGTAGCTTTTCCAAATTGACAACCTGCACATACAATTTCTTTGTTAATCTGAATTTGAGGAAGCCCATTCACTAAGCTCTTTTCTGCCATCAAGCCCAACTTTTGGTAGCCAACATGGCCCAACCTTTGATTCCAAAAGTCCATACTTGAATTGCCTTTAGTCTTACTCACGTACATCGACTCTGCTGTCAACACATATAGGTTTCTTCTTCGGCTTCCATGGAGGATTGGAATCGAAGGGGTTTGAAATTCCTTGAAGATCTTCACATCATCCGGCCCAAAGAGTATATAATGATTATTATCGGCAATTTGAGGTACCGATAATAAAAAAAAAATTCATCCCCTTCACATAGAACACGTCACTAAGGGTTAAACCTTTTCTTTTGTCACCTGCAGAAATATCGACATCTCCAATAGAATCAATCGGATGTTTTGAGTTATCTGCCAAAACAACAACTTGGCTTCCTTCGTATTTCTTCGAATTCTGCATCTTCCCTCTTTCTCCGGTCATGTGATTTGAACATCCAGAGTCAACTATCCATTCATCCAACCGATTTTCTTTTTGTTCGGTTGTTGTTGTAAAAGCAAATACATCTTCAGTATGGGCAATAAATGCCTCGGCATCCCAGCCTTCTTCATCGTGGGTTGTTGCAGTGTTACCTTCCTCTGTTGATGGTGACCTGCAATTTCTTGCAATGTGGCCATACTTACCACATTTATAACACGTGAAATTGGACTTCTTCTTTGTGAACTTGCTCTTACGTTCACTGTTAGTGTCCTTCTTCTCCTGCTCCTTATCTTTCTTATCACTGTTCCATTGTTGTTTGCTCTTATCAGAGTAACGATTTGCTGACTTAAACCGTCCCTTTCCCTTACCAGCAAATAGTACTTCGGACTCTACCTTTGATGACGATCCAGTAGTCAAGCTCCCCATTTTATTGGCTAATTCCCCCTCACTCGCTAACAGGTTTTCAAACTCGCTCAAATATGGTTGCGTTGCCCAACCTTGCACCGCTGTAACAAAGCCTCTAAACTCTGCTTTCAACCCATGAATGATGATACGTTTCATTCTTGGTTCTCCAATCTTTGATTCTGCATCGAGTTCACCAATTTCTATACACAAGGTTTTCACCTTATGAAAGTATTGTGGGATCGTCATATCTTGTTGATTCACCGACATCAATTCGTTCTCTAGAAGTTGAAGCCTTGCATCATTCTTCTTAGATAACATCACAGAGAACACATCCCAGGCCTCCTTCGGTGTTCGAGCATTTTCAATATGCTCCAACAAGTCATCTTCAAAACAAACAGTGCCTTACCTGCCTTAATTTTCCATTTCTTTATAGTAACATCTCCATTGTCTCTTAATGGCTGCTCAACTTCTCCTCCATTCGTTACTTCCCACATATCCTGGCCCTGCATATATGAAGTTATGCAAGTCTTCCATGAGTTATAGTTTGACTGAGTGAGTTTCTTGATCCCTCCAACCATTTGTAGGTCTGCCATTATGGCTCTGATACCACAATGTGAAGGAAATTAGATCAGAAGTTGTGAATTTTACAATGAATTAAATGGAAAAGAACACAGAGATTTTTGCTCAAACCAAAGGAGCTTTTCTTAATATATGAAAACTGAAAACTTAAGCATAAAAGAAGAATATAAATACGTGAACTTGGGCATTCCCATCATTCACATGACTGCAGGAAAATAGGAGATAAAACTGGCATAACTGACTGCCATACTATCACTAACTTAGACTAAGTCGGATTAAACAAAAAAAACTTAAGATAAATGAAACTTCATAAAACATGCAGTAAATAAAAGTTCAAGACTTGGTCTTCTAGTGACACTTCCATAATTTAGGCAATGTATTTCAACACTCCCTCTCATTGCCTACTTGTATCACCCCCATGTCTTCTCTGAACTTTCCCTGCTTGACACTTGACAATCCCTTTGTGAATAAGTCTGCAACTTGCTCATCAGTGCCAACATCCTTCATCTTAATCTCTCCCATCAACACTTTCTCACGAACAAAGTGATAATGGACCTCAATGTGTTTGGTCCTTGCATGAAAAACTGGATTTTCTGCTGACCTGTTATCACATCTCAGCTCTACTTGGTAGTCCACATTCTGACACAATTCTTTCAGCAACCTAATCAGCCAAGTGGATTCTTGAGCAGCCATAGTTGCTGCTCTATATTCAACGTCTGTAGTAGATAATGACATCGTTGGTTGTCGTTTGTTGCACCATGAAACAGCTCTTGAACCCAACATAAACAAATACCCAGTGGTTGACCTTCGAGTGTCTTTATCTCCAGCATAATCAGCATCACAGTAGCCACCTAATTTGATGTTTGACTCCCTCTTAAACGATACTCCCCAGTTTACAGTGTGCTTCACATATCTTAAAACCCGTCTTGCAGCAATTAAATGTGGCCTTCTTGGATTCTGCATGTATCTGCTCAAAACCCCAACAACAAAAGAAACATCGGGTCGAGTTAAAGTAAGACAAATTAAGCTACCAATCATCTGCCTGTAAACCGTAGGATCATTCAAAACTCTCCCTTCAGTAGCACACAACTTCATACTCGGGTCAATTGGTGTAGCAACGGGTTTGCAATACACCATATCAAACGTATGCAACAATTCACTAGCATACTTAGTTTGATGAAGAATAAGAGAGTTCTCAGTATACTTTACCTCCAGACCCAAGAAATGATTGAGCCTTCCAAGGTCTTTCATACTGAATCTAATACTCAAATTAGACTTCAATTGACATATTTCTCTGTCACAGTTACCTGTGATTATTAAATCATCCACGTATACCAACACAACCACTATATCTTCACCTACCTGCTTTACAAACAAACTAGCATCTGAATTTGTTATCTTGAAACCATTTTGCTCTAAAAACTCACCCATCTTACCAAACCAGGCACGAGGTGATTGCTTGAGCCCATAGATAGATTTCTTGAGCTTACACACATAATCGGGATGCTCCAAACTTTCAAATCCTAATGGTTGAGTCATGTAGATCACATGATCTAAATCGCCATATAAAAAGGCATTACTAACATCCATCTTCCATAGATCCCAACCATTACCTGGAGCAACAGCAAGTAGAACACGTACAGTAGTTAGCTTAGCAACTGGACTAAAAGTGTCTTCGTAGTCCAAGCCAAACTGTTGAGTGAATCCCCTAGCAACTAGGCGTGCTTTAAACCTTTCTATGGTGCCATCAGCCTTCTTCTTAAGCTTGTACACCCACTTACATGACACTAATGTTGCATCTTTAGGCTTTGAAACCAGCTCCCATGTTTGGTTAGCCATCAATGCATTCATCTCCTCGTTCAGAGCGGTCTGGCATTCTTTCATAGTAACAGCTTCTTCAAATGTTTCAGGTTTAGTCAACCTGTCTTCAAGTGTGACAACATTAGCATTTACATACCTTGGATTTGGTTTTCTCACACGCTCTGATCTTCTTGGACTAGGAATGGGCTCACTGCTACTTTCATTGGTCATATCTGGACTCGGGTCACTTATTTCTTCTTCTTGGCCAGACTCGTCAAATTGCAATTTTGCAATTTCCACATCTTCTTTTAACTTTTGAGAATCTGGGAGAACCTATGCATCCTTTGACCACCAAGAAGTATTCTCGTCAAATATCACATTACGAGAAACATCCATTTGACCTGTGTTAGGGTCACAACACCACCATCCTTTCTTTTCTGTATCATAACCCACAAAGATACACCTAACTGCCCATTTCTCCATTTTATGACGGAGATGACTCGGTACAAACACGTAACAAACACACCCAAAAACCTTAAAATAGGAAATGTTTGGTTTGATCCCAAGCAGCTTTTCTAAAGGAGATATATAATTCATACCTTGGGATGGCAATCGGTTAATTATGTATGCTGCAATACTCATGGCTTCTTCCCAAAATCTTCCCGGCATACACTTGTCATGAATCAAGCTTCTCGATACATCACCCAAGTGACGATTTTTCCATTCGGAGACTCCATTCTACTGGGGAGTGTTAGCACACGTCAATTGTCGCTTGATTCGTTTACTTCTTAAGTATTCACTGAACTCCTTTGCGATATACTCGCCACCGTTATCTGATCTCAGGCAACGTATCTTCTTACCGGTTAGCAATTTTGCATCTACCTCAAATTCCTTGAATTTCTCAAACACCTGTGACTTCTCCTTCATAAAATATAACCAGGTGTAAAGAGAAAAGTCGCCAATAAATGTTACCATGTACCGGAACCATGAATCGAGAGTTGTTTCACTGGCCCAGATACATCAGAGTGTACAAGCTCCAACCCTTCGCTTGATTTGTAACTGGATTTTTGAGGAAAGGGTTGCTGCGTAGCTTTTCCAAATTGACAACCTGCACATACAATTTCTTTGTTAATCTGAATTTGAGGAAGCCCATTCACTAAGCTCTTTTCTGCCATCAAGCCCAACTTTTGGTAGCCAACATGGCCCAACCTTTGATTCCAAAAGTCCATACTTGAATTGCCTTTAGTCTTACTCACGTACATCGACTCTGCTGTCAACACATATAGGTTTCTTCTTCGGCTTCCATGGAGGATTGGAATCGAAGGGGTTTGAAATTCCTTGAAGATCTTCACATCATCCGGCCCAAAGAGTATATAATGATTATTATCGGCAATTTGAGGTACCGATAATAAAAAAAAAATTCATCCCCTTCACATAGAACACGTCACTAAGGGTTAAACCTTTTCTTTTGTCACCTGCAGAAATATCGACATCTCCAATAGAATCAATCGGATGTTTTGAGTTATCTGCCAAAACAACAACTTGGCTTCCTTCGTATTTCTTCGAATTCTGCATCTTCCCTCTTTCTCCGGTCATGTGATTTGAACATCCAGAGTCAACTATCCATTCATCCAACCGATTTTCTTTTTGTTCGGTTGTTGTTGTAAAAGCAAATACATCTTCAGTATGGGCAATAAATGCCTCGGCATCCCAGCCTTCTTCATCGTGGGTTGTTGCAGTGTTACCTTCCTCTGTTGATGGTGACCTGCAATTTCTTGCAATGTGGCCATACTTACCACATTTATAACACGTGAAATTGGACTTCTTCTTTGTGAACTTGCTCTTACGTTCACTGTTAGTGTCCTTCTTCTCTTGCTCCTTATCTTTCTTATCACTGTTCCATTGTTGTTTGCTCTTATCAGAGTAACGATTTAATTTGCTGACTTAAACCGTCCCTTTCCCTTACCAGCAAATAGTACTTCGGACTCTACCTTTGATGACGATCCAGTAGTCAAGCTCCCCATTTTATTGGCTAATTCCCCCTCACTCGCTAACAGGTTTTCAAACTCGCTCAAATATGGTTGCGTTGCCCAACCTTGCACCGCTGTAACAAAGCCTCTAAACTCTGCTTTCAACCCATGAATGATGATACGTTTCATTATTGGTTCTCCAATCTTTGATTCTGCATCGAGTTCACCAATTTCTCTACACAAGGTTTTCACCTTATGAAAGTATTGTGGGATCGTCATATCTTGTTGATTCACCGACATCAATTCGTTCTCTAGAAGTTGAAGCCTTGCATCATTCTTCTTAGATAACATCACAGAGAACACATCCCAGGCCTCCTTCGGTGTTCGAGCATTTTCAATATGCTCCAACAAGTCATCTTCAAAACAAACAGTGCCTTACCTGCCTTAATTTTCCATTTCTTTATAGTAACATCTCCATTGTCTCTTAATGGCTGCTCAACTTCTCCTCCATTCGTTACTTCCCACAGATCCTGGCCCTGCATATATGAAGTTATGCAAGTCTTCCATGAGTTATAGTTTGACTGAGTGAGTTTCTTGATCCCTCCAACCATTTGTAGGTCTGCCATTATGGCTCTGATACCACAATGTGAAGGAAATTAGATCAGAAGTTGTGAATTTTACAATGAATTAAATGGAAAAGAACACAGAGATTTTTGCTCAAACCAAAGGAGCTTTTCTTAATATATGAAAACTGAAAAACTTTAAGCATAAAACAAGAATATAAATACGTGAACTTGGGCATTCCCATCATTCACATGACTGCAGGAAAATAGGAGATAAAACTGGCATAACTGACTGCCATACTATCACTAACTTAGACTAAGTCGGATTAAACAAAAAAAACTTAAGATAAATGAAACTTCATAAAACATGCAGTAAATAAAAGTTCAAGACTTGGTCTTCTAGTGACACTTCCATAATTTAGGCAATGTATTTCAACACTTAGATTTTTGAAGACTAACGAGCCAACTTATTAGCCAGAGATGAGAAATTGCAACACATTGACATTCAATTTGGACAACTTTGGGTGTAATCTTCTTTATATGGGGACAAAGGGTTTCAACATTAGGTATAAATATTACGACTTTACGAGTATAATTTATGAGTAAAATAGACTTGCATGGCAGTTTGACCCAACCCAACCTGTTGTGGTCAGGACTAAAATCTTCTATATGCTACGGACTTTTATTGTAAACGTTAGGCTATCTCCAATGCTAAGGAAGTCTTTAGGTGTTCTTAAGCTGCTACATCATATCCTAACAAATTCTTAAAATCTTTACACATCCTTAAAATTCTTTAGTTTTACCTTCAACCATACAAACATCCTTACATATCCTTACATCTATATACAAACAAAAAAAATAGTATTGGAGATGGCCTAAGGACATGCGCTTAAGTAAAGACATACATCAAAAAATCTTTAACTTTGGACAAGTTTCAATGACAAAGGATATCCCATGAACAACTAAGGGCATTGTTAAAAATTATGAGTTTATTTTTTATCAAACTTTAACACAAGTTCAGCCAAATATGTAACAAGGTAAAAGTTAAGGGTTTATTTTTCTATTGTCTTGAATTATTTGAAAGTGCAGGTACTTAAAAGGAAAATTGCAAAGATGAGTCGGTGAAGATTTTTATATACTTCATTTACTTATTTTTAGGTTTAGATTTTTTTATCTCTTTATTTTTTACTACATAAATAATGGACGGTTAACAATTGGCAGGGACCCATATGTATATAACAATTGATCTTTGAGTTTGGGCTATTAAAAAACAGAACTTATTGGGCCATTGGGGGTGACCAAGCACCCCTCAGTCACCCCACTCCCTCCGCCCCTGTAACTATAGTTATTAAACTCTTACGAGTCACGAGTCGAGTCGATTTACACAAAAAACGAGTCGACTCGTTAGATGACTCGTTTTTGTCCAGACTCTTACGATTCGTGAACTTGGACCGAGTCACGAGTTGCAAACTTGTAATTATTGTAATTTGATACTATGGTTATATATTATATGTTATATTTATTTGCTACATTATTTTGTGTGTTATCTATGAAGTTTTTGATCTTTTATTACGAATTTGGAGATAAATTGTAAGTTTATGTCTCAAAACTATTGAATATGTAATATTTTGGTAAATTTATTAAGATAACGAACTTATATTTTGCTTCTAAAGATGTCACGCATATATAACTATACTATATTATGTAGTACTTAAAAATGTCCCGACTCTTACGAGTCGAATCACGTTCTGAGTTACGAGTCAAAAAATCATGTTTTCGAGTCGAGTCAAAAGTTACAATTCGACAACTATGCTAATAACGTCAAGCAATTTATTTTTTACAAAAGATATACAATACTAGCTAACATAACATATGTCAACATCACATTTTAATCTGCTAATTTAATTAGTGTTAGCAACTGACGTTTAAAAAAATTAGTGTTACCAACTCTCTTGTTTTCCACTTAAGTTGGCCAATTGACCAAGTCAACATCTATATCGAGCTCTCAATTAAGTCTAGTTTGACTAACCCCGCCCACAACAACTCGTCACCTTCCTCGATAGTCCAATTAAGCCCATTATATTCCTTGGTCCTATATATTCTGGGGCACCATTTCCTTCCATTTCAGGTTCACTTCTACCAATATACCATCTATATATATCATTCCACACACACATAAAAACAGTAGAGATTCATTAATTCATCAGCATGGCAGCAATCGGAGAAACTCAACCCGCGAAACACCAAGAAGTCGGCCACAAGAGTCTCCTTCAAAGCGATGCGCTTTACCAATACATTCTTGAAACTAGCGTTTATCCGAGAGAGCCCGAATCCATGAAAGAGCTACGTGAGGTCACTGCTAAACACCCTTGGTAAGTACATGTAAATTATACACCTCCATATATATATGAATTGGTTTCAATTTAATGTTTTTTTACTAATATTTGTTATCTGAAATTTATATAGGAATCTTATGACAACATCAGCTGATGAAGGACAGTTTTTGAACATGCTTCTTAAGCTCATAAACGCTAAGAACACCATGGAAATCGGTGTATACACCGGTTATTCCCTTCTTTCTACTGCCCTTGCTCTCCCACAAGATTGACTTCAGAGAGGGCCCTGCTCTGCCCCTTCTTGACCAGATGGTGGACGATGTCAAGTTCCACGGATCGTTTGATTTTATTTTTGTGGATGCTGACAAAGACAACTACCTTAACTACCACAAGAGATTAATTGATCTTGTTAAAATCGGGGGAGTCATTGGCTACGATAACACCCTTTGGAACGGGTCGTTGGTCGCCCCTGCTGATGCACCCCTCAGGAAGTATGTCAGGTATTACAGAGATTTCGTGTTAGAGCTTAACAAAGCATTGGCTGTTGATCCAAGAGTCGAGATTGCCAACTTCCAGTGCTGAAAAAGCTCTTTCAGTGGTGGCGGTTGAAACAGGAAGAGTTAACACAAGGCGGATCAACCGATCAAATAATTCATAATTTTCAGAAATCCCGGTTTCATGGAGCCTTTTACACAACCCAGAAAGCGAAGAGGCATTTTTCAGTTTTGAATGATTCTGCAAATCAAGTTCATAATGTCTTAACTCAAGCTTTAACTGGATCTTTTCTTGTTTTGTAAAATCCAAAGGGTAAAATTTTGTTGCCAATTTACAGATATCATCAATATTTAAAGATTTCCTTGGATCCAATGAAACACTAAGTCGAAGAAGTTCTGTAACCGACTCGCTAAATCTGGAGTTCAACTCTTGCAACTGGCTATCAATAGCACCAATAAAAACATCAACCCGATAATGATGCTCAACAGTCACATCATCTTTCTTACGACGGGAACGAATTATATCTCTATAAGTAGCTTTCATATCAGGGACGGGAATTTCAGTACTTTCACAAAAAGAAACAACTTCATCTAGAATTGATTGCCATCTGTTATTTCTGAGATCCTGAATCAATAACTTTGTGGTGCAAACCAAATTCATGGCATTAACAATATCTTGACTTTTTCTTTGTAAACTTTGACAAAGCTTGTCAGTTATCTCCATTATTTCCTTTATAACAAGCAAAACAATAATAAAGTCAAATGAAAGTAAGGTTGTCAATGCATATTTAGCATCACCTCTTTGAGAAGACGTGGATCCTTCAATACAAATGTCATTCAATACTGTAATGGTTGGCCCAATCAATCTTATCAAACTGCAAACTGATTTAAAGTGTGAACTCCATCTAGTATCTCCGGGCCTTTGCAAAGATCTCATTTGATTTGCTCCTTTTCCACCTTGAAGCTCTCCAATTTCAGCTAGATGTGAAATTTCCTCAATTTGAGCATCTTGTAATTGATCATTACGCTTGCTGGAAGATCCAATCACATTAACAATAAAACTTAAATTCTTAAAAAAAGCATGCACTTCACCCACGTCCTTAGATGCTCCAACTAGAGCCAATTGCAATTGATGTGCAAAGCAATGAACATAATAAGCGTAAGGACATTCTTTCAAAACTAATGCTTTTAGCCCATTCCATTCTCCACGCATATTACTAGCCCCGTCATATCCCTGACCCCGAATATCTTGAACATCGAGTTGATGATAAGATAAAGAAGCTAGTATTTCATTTTTCAATGTCAATGCAGTTGTATCTTTAACATGAACCAAGTCTAAAAACCTTTCTTTGACATCTCCATACTGATCAACGAATCTCACAACGATGGCCATTTGCTCTTTCTTAGATTCATCTTGGGACTCATCAACTATCAAACAGAACTTTGCCTTGCCAATTTCAACTCGTATTGCTTTTTGTACATTCAATGCGTAAATGAAGAGAATTTCCTTTTGGATATCTGGTGATGTATACTTTGCATTTTGAGGGGAATTTTCCAAGACTCTAGCAACGTCTGTGTTATAAGAAGCAACATGTTTCATCAGTTCAAGAAAATTACCTTGATTTTTGGAAGTAGGTCGTTCATCATGACCTCTGAAAGCACATGCCTGAAAGGTAAGCCACTTAAGAGATTCAATAACAACTTTAAGTCGTAATCTGTTTTCTATTATATCTTGACGTGTTTGCCTTTCTATCACATTCTCTATGTGACATAAATGGTTTCTCAAATCTTCATAGCATCTAACCGAAAAGTTATGAGCTGATGCAGGAGTGTTACCTTCATGAGTGACAAAAGCACAGTCCTTGCCACTATTCACTTTTCTCCAACTATTGAACCCTTTGACGGTAAATGTATCAGAACCGACTCGTCCAATAGGCTTCTTACTGAAAAGATAACACGGAAAGCAATATGCAGAATCAGTTTTTTCAGAATATTCTAACCACCAGAATCTCTTAAACCAAGCTTCTTGAAAGCTACGCATATGACCACGAGAACCGCTAGGCTTAAGAGGGTAATGTGATTTACAAAGCTGATAAGGCCCAAGTTTAATATATGCACGTCTAATCTCATCACGTTGGTCACTTGGATAACTTAAGATTGGAGGTCGAACACCCGGGTCACGAATTAGAGAATCTGGGTTAGTATCTGTTGAGTTATGAATGCTTGTTTTAGGTTGAGCTATAGGAGATTCTTCCATAAGGTTTTCGACATTGGGTGGAGGTTGGGGTTCGGGTTCTTGTTGAGGTACGAGTTCGGGTTCTTAATACTTGTGTTATAAGTTTGAGGGAGGATGTTAAAAATTATGAGTTTATTTTTTATCAAACTTTAACACAAGTTCAGCCAAATATGTAACAAGGTAAAAGTTAAGGGTTTATTTTTCTATTGTCTTGAATTATTTGAAAGTGCAGGTACTTAAAAGGAAAATTGCAAAGATGAGTCGGTGAAGATTTTTATATACTTCATTTACTTATTTTTAGGTTTAGATTTTTTTATCTCTTTATTTTTTCGTTTTTCTCTGTTCATGTCTTTATTCTGTCTTTATATTCTGTATAGATCATCTTGATCTAATTAGTTCTTGTTTTATTGTTTAATCTTGAGAGTTGTAGTGAGGTTAATTGTAAGAGTGTTTTCTTGTTTAGATAATCGCATCCATTAGGGGGACGATTAATTGTTTCTTTGTATTGTTTGATAGCACTCGTTTGAGGACTATCTTGATAAATAAAAGTGTTCTTTCCGCTGGGTATATAATTTTTACAGGCATCTAAAGGCACCAAAAAACATCCTTATTTGAAATAGTCTTATCCAACCCGCTAGCCCCTGAAACATTTTAACCTGTAGTAATAGTTACATATTTTGATGAATTCACCCGACCCACCCACTATAATCTGTAAAACACATTTCGTTTTATAATCAAACAAAATTGCTGGTAAAACACATTTTGTTTTTCATAATCCAAAAAAAAAAAAAAAAAAAAAAAAAAAAAAAAAAAAAAAAAAAAAAAAAAAAAAAGAAAGAAAAAAAAAAAAAAAAAAAAAAAAAAAAAAAAAAAAAAAAAAAAAAAAAAAAAAAAAAAAAAAAAAAAAAAAAAAAAAAAAAAAAAAAAAAAAAAAAAAAAAAAAAAAAAAAAAAAAAAAAAAAAAAAAAAGAAAAAAAAATCAAACCGACTTACAGACGAACCAAAACCTCTCCTGCCGTCCAAAAAATGCCACGACAAATAGCCACGTCAAGAACGGGCCGGTCTTTAAAAACACTGGTCATTTTTATATGGGATGGCTCGGGTCAAACAATGACTGGGTCAAAGACCGGCCGCGCTTTTAACCCATCTCTAATTTTTTGATTTAACCTTTCATATGGTTAAGCCACCATTATATAGGATTAAATTAGATAAGTTTGTCTAAGTATAAAGACAGGATATCTCTTAAAAAAATTAAATATTAAAGTTTTAAAACTTGAAACATTAAATCTTGTAAAAAGTTATGAATTAAGCCATTGAACACCCATAAAATCAATGATAATGTCTTAAAAAAATCACACACAATGACTCAAGTCCCTAACCAGTAAAACAATATATTTCACTCTTTAATACTAGTACTAACCTTTGAATTATATTTTGGACGTATATGATTGTACGTTTGTTTGTGTTCTTTCTTTTAGTGATACGGTCAAGTGGTGGGCCCGATTGAAAGATGATGAACTTATCATGTTGTTTTAAGTTTTAACTGTTAACGTAATGTATAAAAAGTGCTAATAACTATAGTTATTAAACTCTTACGAGTCACGAGTCGAGTCGATTTACACAAAAAACGAGTCGACTCGTTAGATGACTCGTTTTTGTCCAGACTCTTACGATTCGATGTGTGAACTTGGACCGAGTCACGAGTCGCAAACTTGTAATTATTGTAGTTTGATACTATGGTTATATATTATATGTTATATTTAATTTGCTACATTATTTTGTGTGTTATCTATGTAGTTTTGATCATTTTATTATGAATTTGGAGATAAATTGTAAGTTTATGTCTCAAAACTATTGAATATGTAAATTTTGGTAAATTTATTAAGATAACGAACTTATATTTTGCTTCTAAAGATGTCACGCATATATAATTATACTATATTATGTAGTACTTAAAAATGTCCCGACTCTTACGAGTCGAATCACGTTCTGAGTTACGAGTCAAAAAATCATGTTTTCGAGTCGAGTCAAAAGTTACAATTCGACAACTATGCTAATAACGTCAAGCAATTTATTTTTTACAAAAGATATACAATACTAGCTAACATAACATATGTCAACATCACATTTTAATCTGCTAATTTAATTAGTGTTAGCAACTGACGTTTAAAAAAATTAGTGTTACCAACTCTCTTGTTTTCCACTTAAGTTGGCCAATTGACCAAGTCAACATCTATATCGAGCTCTCAATTAAGTCTAGTTTGACTAACCCCGCCCACAACAACTCGTCACCTTCCTCGATAGTCCAATTAAGCCCATTATATTCCTTGGTCCTATATATTCTGGGGCACCATTTCCTTCCATTTCAGGTTCACTTCTACCAATATACCATCTATATATATCATTCCACACACACATAAAAACAGTAGAGATTCATTAATTCATCAGCATGGCAGCAATCGGAGAAACTCAACCCGCGAAACACCAAGAAGTCGGCCACAAGAGTCTCCTTCAAAGCGATGCGCTTTACCAATACATTCTTGAAACTAGCGTTTATCCGAGAGAGCCCGAATCCATGAAAGAGCTACGTGAGGTCACTGCTAAACACCCTTGGTAAGTACATGTAAATTATACACCTCCATATATATATGAATTGGTTTCAATTTCCTGTAACTATATATGATCAGGACCTAATATATATATATTTGTTTTATGAAATATATATAGGAATCTTATGACAACATCAGCTGATGAAGGACAGTTTTTGAACATGCTTCTTAAGCTCATAAACGCTAAGAACACCATGGAAATCGGTGTATACACCGGTTATTCCCTTCTTTCTACTGCCCTTGCTCTCCCACAAGATTGACTTCAGAGAGGGCCCTGCTCTGCCCCTTCTTGACCAGATGGTGGACGATGTCAAGTTCCACGGATCGTTTGATTTTATTTTTGTGGATGCTGACAAAGACAACTACCTTAACTACCACAAGAGATTAATTGATCTTGTTAAAATCGGGGGAGTCATTGGCTACGATAACACCCTTTGGAACGGGTCGTTGGTCGCCCCTGCTGATGCACCCCTCAGGAAGTATGTCAGGTATTACAGAGATTTCGTGTTAGAGCTTAACAAAGCATTGGCTGTTGATCCAAGAGTCGAGATTTGCCAACTTCCAGTGGGTGATGGAATCACTTTGTGCCGTCGTGTAAGCTAATTACTTCTGACGAACCAACTGAAGCCGCACATATCTTTACGATATAATCATGTCCATGATCCGTAACTATCTAAAGATGGTGAAAGAATCATACTTGAATTCCAATATTTTTGTTTTCTTTAAATTGATCATTACAATGTTCTTTGTTATTTTCCAATCCAAATATTTATGTAGGTAAATCATTTTCATCCATAGAGATGGACATCTACAATCAATTTACTAATTTACAAACACAAAATGGGCTAATTACAAATGTTATTCTTTTCTTTTTGTAGTTATATTCATTATCACATAACACATGTATATAAGCAGCGTGATTTGGATACGTTGTAAACACCCTGGCCTCTGGAGACTGGGTCAAAGGTTCGATCCTCGTCCTATGCAAAGGCCGAAGTCCTTTTACCATTTAGGTAGAACCTGGAAGCAGCCTCTCTACCTTGGTAGATTAAGGTCTGTCCAGTGGGCAATTCCTTAATTTCCTTTCCTTTTACATAATACATGTATAATGCACATTTCAAAAAAGGTAAGCAACATGACATCATCATTATAGTCGACTTCCATAATAAAACCAAAATCTTGTCAAGTGTTTTGATTCCACATCCATCAGTGCCTAATTGAATTCCTGAGTCTTATGATCAAGAAACTCTGAGTTCAACTCTTTTCTTCATGAATTAACACTTTTTCATAAAGTTGGTAATGAAATACTAAACAAGACAAGTATTTGCAATTAAGAATCAATTTCTAACATAAAGAATAGGGCTAATAGGTTGTAAAGGTACCATACTCGTCGACTTTTCCTATGTAAAGTATCATCCCTAAAAACCGCCTAATGTAAGCCGACTGTGTGTAAATTCGACCTATTTCGGGCACCAAAACCACCATCCGGTTTTGTTTGACCAGATTTGTGCGTGTTTTTGTTTGACTGTTGAATTTCTTTGCCATGTCACCTTGCCACATCATCTTGTTGACCCTTTGACCCGTTGACCAAAAATTGGGGTGATAATGGACGTAATTCTCGACGAAGGCAAATATATTTCTTTTGTTTATACATCTTCCTCATTTCCATTTCTTATATAAATTTTTCCAGATCTTGTATTATATCTAACTTCATATCCATCTCTTATATATACATCGATCTCTCTCAATATTGTATCACTAACTCTACCAACAAATAAAAGTTCCAACTTTATATTTCTTCATTGAAATTAATTTGAACTTTTTATTGCAAGATCCAACTACATTACAAGATAAACAAAACCCATAATTTAATTTTTATGGGGTTTGTTTTAAAGTATGGATTCACATGAATCATTGGCCCAACAACCGTCGGGCGGTGCTCCAGCGCCACCACTAGTGCCGCCAGGGATGATGATGCCACCACATACAGATTCGAACATAGCTTCTGGTTATGTGTGTTTATTTGGGGTTTAAGATTTGTTTATAAAGGAGATCATTGGGGATTAGGGTTTGTTGCTGGAAATAAAGATCGAACCATCTCATCCCCAACACCTTCAAGATTCCGGCGATGGCAAAATAAACGACGGCGAAATAAGCGGCGAGGAAGAAGCAGCAATGGCAGATCTGGGTAATATATTTTTTCTTCATTAAAAAATCCTTCATATTCCGGTGGATATCCGACGTAGCCCATCACCTCCAGATTTTGATTATATACAGATTTTATTTATATATATTTGGTTGATTTTATGTATGTATGTGTTAGTAATGTGTGTAATGTGTTCGATTAATATTACACATGATTGATTTACAGATATGTATTCTGATTGATACACACAGATGTATTTTTACATCTCTTACATATGAGTAGAATTGAATATATGGGATTGAAAGAGTTTGATATTAATGAATTGATTTGGGACTGAATTTTTAGGCCAGACAGATTGATATGATCATATGAATACAGGCACATGTATTTTCAGGCCAAATAGATATATTTTTAAGCCCACATGGCAAGCTAAATAGGACAAAACCGCCATACGTGGCTGGCGGTATTTTTAGAAATTACATTAGTACAGATTTACACCGTCGGTTATCGTAATAGGAAGAGATTTTGGTTTGTACTTATAATAGTAAAAATGGACGAGTATGGTACCTTTACAACTAATTAGCCCTAAAGAATAATAGAGCTAGCTAGGGAGTTTGGTCCAAAACCTTAATATTTTACAAGCATTTTCTCTCTATAGGAAATGGTGCTTTAAATGTTTGTTCATTTAAAGTTGCAATAATAAGTAGTGGGAGTTATACATGGAAAGATAGCTACCTGGGTCAAGATTACTTATATATTTTGAGACACCACGTTGAGGGTCTTGGATATTTGCTTAGGAAACTCATAAATGAGTTTGGATTAAATAAATCCTGTTGCGATGATCGGTGGCTATAAGGTTTCATAGCCTTGTAACACCTTGCTGCATGTTTTTGAGTGTCATTGTGTCACGGGAGTACTGTTCGATAGCCATTTCCAATCAATTCATTCCCTGTTACTAAATAGTTTACTGGAATACTGGTACTAATATAAGGGTTGCAAAATGGGTGGGTTGGGTAAGATGGTAAGTCATCAAAATGGGTAACTATTACTACTACTAAAAGTCAAAATATTTCGGGGGCTACCAATAAAAATCCGTAGCGTTAACAGAATTTTAATCACGACCATAATGGGTTGGGTTTGGTTGAGTCAAACTGCTTCGCAAGTCTATTTTATTCAAATATATATAGTGTATGTATATGTATGTAAAATATATAAAGAGGAATAAGGTAGTGGGTTGGTGCATGTACGTGAGTGAGGTTGGTCAGACTTGAGCTTTCAGTAGACGTTGACTGGATATCCTGGTCAACGACCATTGTGGGAAGCTAGCATGCCGTAAGAGTTGGTATTAGGTAAAACTCACTTGTTGCATTTTAACAAGTTAACAACCTAAATGCATTATGTGATCATCATTAGATTCCCTATCATCAACATTGACATATAACATAATAAGTTTATGTATGATCACTAAATTGTGGAAAGCCGAAAAAGATGGAAAATGATAAATCAACATAATAATCAATCTAATAACATGATTATGCCAAGTGTTATTATTAAATGAAGAGATTCAGAAAGAGAATGAGTGGAACACATTTGTCATGTGATGAAGGCTTTAAGTTGATTAGTATGTTGATTTGTTAGGTTGATCTATCATTTTCCGAAAAATATATATGAAGTGATACTCTTTTAGTTTTTTTAGTTGAAATTAGAAACTCCAACTCTTTTGATTGGAAAGTAATGATGATATTATTGTTTCTATTTATTGTTTACCAAATAAATTATTAAGATGTCATATATTATAAATATATTGACATTATAAGCAACGTCTGATTTGACATTGGTCTTTCTTTTAAAAATTAAATCAAAAAATAAAGACCTAACGATCTGTATCTATTTATTGAGAATTAGAATTTGTGATGTATTCAAATATATATAGGTATTTGTTTATCAAAAGTTGTAGCTTAACATTTAAATATTGGGAAAAAATTTTTTTTTTTAAAATCTCAAGTTGAAGACTACAATGTGTAATAGTCATATTTAGATATAAAGTATTTTGTGAGATTTTTTTTATGTAAATTAAAGATAAAAAGTATAAACTAGTGTGACAGTAAAAAAAATGTAAATTAGTGAGATTTTTTCTATAATTAATTTTATATTAATGAATAAACACTAATATAGTTTTGAAGGAATGAAGAGTTGTCTTCTTCCCAACAATGAATCCCGTTCAAGCTGTGATAAGAGGACGTTTCCGTACCCCTTACCTTACTCAAGAAAGAAAGTCATGCTGATCAGTAGTAGTGTCTAAGAGGAATTTCTTGATATATATTATTTTGTGATATAATTTGGTGTAACATTTAACTATTTAAAAAATGAATAAATAAAACGCATTTGTTGAAAAAGAGAAATAGTTCAAGTCATTTTGAATTTTGACACAACATAATACGTACTTACGTAGGGAAATTGTGTGATAGAGTTAGTACATCAACCACCAGAAGCAAACACAAGTACACAACACTAGTCTATGACTATAAATTAATTTTGTCAACATGCATTTTACTATTTTCATATGGACACAAAATAAGAAGAAAAAAATCAAACTATCAAACTGCCGGGAAGGCTGACTTGGCCAACCATAGTGGAAAAGAGGAGTTGGTTTATGACATCATCACCTATTATTTCATTATACTTCTATCCTTTTATTAATTCTACTTCTATATACTGGTCAAATACCATGTTGTAATTACGCGTATTATGTTTATCGGTACAAACTAGCATATGTTTTTATTAGGAAAAATGCAAAAATAGCTTGTATAGTTGTATGTACATAAATATAAGTAACCTAGGTTAAAACTTTAAGCACTACATGATATATATTTAATTAATGGCACTTATAAACTTACCATATTCAGATCAGTTTATGTTAAACTCACCTTGATGATGAATCGACGTCCAACAACAATGGCACACTATTAGGCTATAACTTAACTGGCACCTACAAAGAACAATGCTATAATGATTAATGACAAATTAACTATAAACAAATTTATACAAACTCATGTGGCCAATGAAATGAAGGGAGAGAATAAAGAAACAAATAATGTCTTTACACGTGATTAATTCACTTAATTTGTCACATCAATTTGTAAATATATGTTTGTAATTGGTTTATAAATTTATCATTTCTCTTCGATAAATATTCATGGGCCCACTATGGACTTTAGATAGATAAGAAGTCTCATATTAGAGTTTGACATTAAACATCTCACTGACACCGGGGAGTTGTTGGAGCTATGTTTAGCGGACGGAATGATTGGTGCCAAAAGGCCACCTAGAATCAGCATATCTCTTTTCCTGATAAAACAGGATCCCAAAAAAAAACCCTTCAACAATCTGCCACGTGGCAGCATGAACATGTCTTTCAAAAAGTCTCCCACACAAACCGTGACCCATCTACGTTTCCTAATTCCTACTTCTTTCTTTTGTTTTTTTTTAATCTTTTTCTTATTTCTTAATTCCTACTTCTTCTTCTTCTTCTTTTCTCTTATTTTCTTTTTGATCCAGATTTTGAATCTCAAGAACATGACATCAAACAAATGTTTTAGTGAATTATCTAATATTTATTTCGGATCATTCAGTGAAAACATCGATGTTGTACTAATACTCAAAGTTCTATTCTCACACACTATTCGGATCTCGATCAGTGACGATAGGAATTAAAGTTGCAAGTTTTATGCGATAATGTAAGTCAATCTATCTGTATCTATCTATATTATGAATGAATTTGGAATGAAATAGGATTATGGTAATGATTTGATTGGGAAGGTAAAAAAACCCTAACTTTTGGGATGGTGTAAATTTTGTTGATTTATAAAAACTGTTATTTTATATTTATATCAAATTCAAAGATGCGATCAGTGACGATAGGAATTAAATTTTGTTGATTTATAAATTTAGGAGTTTTATAAAAACATGGATTCATCCATCCAGGTATATTATAAAACATGAAGTTTTATAAAACATGGAGTTTTATCTAAAAATCAGATTAATTAGTTACAGAATTCAAAAAAAATCTTTCATCTATCTGTATTTTGAGTTAAGTTCATTGTAACTAACTTTTTGATAAGTTTGGGTTAAAATCCTATATATACCATCACTGATCCAAAACATCCTCATTACGACTTCTATATTTCTTTTTGATATTAAAAGCAATAACTCTTATGGCCGCTGAAAACATGTCACTCGTCAGTGAAATCAATGGTGAAGACCAACCATGGAAAGTGAAAGTGAAGATCATAAGGCTGTGGAAACAAACTTTCAGCAACAATCCTCAGGTGGTCTCAAGTATTGACATGGTGTTGATTGACGAGCAGGTAATCTTAATATCAATTTTTTTTTATATAAATTTGTTGTTTCTATTATTATATGAAAATGGTCTTTATTAACAATGCAGGGATCAAGGATCCAGGCTACGGTCAAACATAAGCTGATTCCGAAGTTTGCTGCCTTACTAGAGGAAGGAGGGGTACGTGTTATCTCAAACTTTGGGGTAGGGGAGAATAAGGGGAGGTTTCTACTCACGAGGCATCCGTGCAAAATCAATTTCTACCCTAACACCAGTGTTAGATTGTCTAACGACTGGGCTGGTCCGGAACAGTCAATTCAGCTATTATCTTTTGATGAGATTCTGACAAAGAACTTTGAATCTGTGTATTCCTTTGGTACGTACAAACAAATCTCTCATCATATACTTTTTTTATTGATAATACGCTGATATATATATAATTATATTTTATTGATAATACGTTGATATATATATATATATAAACTATTTCAGATGTCATTGGCGAGGTTATCCATTGCCAGGATACCAAGGTTATGACCACGAAAGGGAAGGAAAGGCGTGTCAAAAATCTCCAGTTACAAAATGAGGGGTACGTGTGCTGTTTATTATACGGTGTACTTCTTTTTTTTCAACTGGATGCAATTATGGTTTCATATATAAGAACACAAAGTAGGAGTTTATATGTTTCTTTTTTGCTATCAGTGGAATGAAGTTGAACTGTGCTCTGTGGGATGAGCATTCCACAACTTTGGACAACTTTTTGGCGGATACAAATAGGGAGGATGGCCGTATCTTCATACTGGTGCAGTTTGCTAAGATTGGTGAATGGGAAAGTAAGCGATTGACTGATCACCCCACTCTGTTCAAACCTGACTAATTTGTACTTAATTATTCTTTCCCTTGACAGACGAGACACAAATCTCAAATTCCATGTTTGGCTGCAAAGTGTGGATTAATGCTGATTTACCTGCCTTTACAGAGTTTAAGGAAAGGTATAATTTATTTTCGCAGCAATTAATGTTGTGGTTTTAATAAATTATATGACAGGTTGAAATACATGTATAAATTGCACTATAGTTTTAATATTACATCATACATGGAATCTTGTCATTGTTCATCATATATATGTATGCGTACTCATGACATTTGTATATTCTTAGGTTGCTCATTGTCAATGTTGAACCAGCAGAACAGAGGATACTGTCTGCAAGCACTGTTTACTCCAATCCAGGAGACTACTGGCAACGTTTTGAAGTCAAGAGCATTGATGAGCTCGATGACATCAAAGAGGTACTAACATGCTTTTTGTTGTGACAAGAGCCGTGCGCGGCTGAGCTTTATGATATATGTCAATTTTAGATTCTTCACATGATCCATTAGGTTCCATGTCTAACTGTTTGCATAGTAAAAATTTTAGATCGGCTTTATTTGGGAGTCTCTAATTTTTTTAAGAAAATTCTGACCTTGAGAGTTCTTAAATCCTGGTTACTGGCATGGTATAGCCGTATAGGTTAAAAGTACAAACAAAATATCATGAAATTGAAGTAAGGCAATCATCAAGTTTGGTTATGCTGGGTTAAGGATATTATACCGAGCCACCTTGGTTATGTAATAACCATTGAGGCAGTGGTTTTCAAACACTTGTAGTGCCATCATAGCCTCATAGGAACCTGTCGTAAGATGAATGTGAAACGTCGTGTGGCATTTTTAGTGACATGAGATTTAATGACTTGGTCAGAATGTGTGTTTTTTATCTTCAATAATTGGCTGCTGCAGTCGATTTTAGTGACACTATAAGATTTGTCTTAAACGTCGTGTATCCTCATAGGAACCTGCAGTTCGTTTATTATCTGATCATTGCTTTAAGTTATGCTTGCCAAGTTACAATTTCAATTCAGAAGATACATGTCACAACTGACATATGATATATGTTATATCTCATGTGCTAAATTTAGGTTTATATAGTCTTACCAGACTTCAGTTATAACCTGGTTACTACTCACCCCTACAATGACATATTGATTTCATGCAACTGTTATTGGGATGATTGCTTTGCACTGTGTGCATATGTTGAGTCGGTTCATTTTTGTATACATCGCGCATGCTACTGGTTGTATTGTGGTGGCTACCGTTATCAGGATTCAGGCAGAAAATGGCTGGTACTATCATGCATGCTCAAAGTGCTCGAAAAAGGTTGAACGCCTTTATCAATTGGTTGATGAGAATTCAAGTGATGAGGGTGTTGCAAGGTTTGAATGCGGTGAATGCGGGGTGATCACTTGAGTTGTTCCCAGCAGAATTTAACACTATGGTCGGTAAGAGATTTGCTTGGAAAATCAAGGTGTCGACATACAACATCGCCAACAAGTATTATGTGTACACGGTTAACAAGATCACCGATGAGGATAGTGTTATACAGGCTGTCCTTAACAGGGCAGCTACTGGTGAGGTTGTCCATCGACTATACACACCCCATTGCATTTGTATTTACTTTGACTCGGTTCCATATATAATAACACATCTATCTATACCCACCCGTTTTAGGATTCCCAAAATGATGTTGATGTCCTTACACCGAAGCAAGTGCTATCACTTACTGCTGGTCCTTCTGCAAAGGTTATTTTTTGTGTCCATTTTAAGTTTTATATATCGAATTAAAGCATGAAAGAAAGTATTTCCATTATGTCAAAACTTTTATCTGAACCGTGAAACTTATATCAAAACTTATATCTCCACAAACACAGGATGCTGTTTCCGGGACGGGTGAAAATGCCTCGCCAGTTGAAGCGTTGAAAAGTACTGCATCCAGTCCTGGTTCAAAGCAGAAGCAAGTGGTTCAGCATGATGATGAAGAGTTGGTTCTCACTGCCTCATCTTCAAAGGGGCGTCCTGATGTCCAGAAGATGAAGATCCCAAAACTGGATAGTTTTATACAGGCTGTCCTTAACAGGGCAGCTACTGGTGAGGTTGTCCATCGACTATACACACCCCATTGCATTTGTATTTACTTTGACTCGGTTCCATATATAATAACACATCTATCTATACCCACCCGTTTTAGGATTCCCAAAATGATGTTGATGTCCTTACACCGAAGCAAGTGCTATCACTTACTGCTGGTCCTTCTGCAAAGGTTATTTTTTGTGTCCATTTTAAGTTTTATATATCGAATTAAAGCATGAAAGAAAGTATTTCCATTATGTCAAAACTTTTATCTGAACCGTGAAACTTATATCAAAACTTATATCTCCACAAACACAGGATGCTGTTTCCGGGACGGGTGAAAATGCCTCGCCAGTTGAAGCGTTGAAAAGTACTGCATCCAGTCCTGGTTCAAAGCAGAAGCAAGTGGTTCAGCATGATGATGAAGAGTTGGTTCTCACTGCCTCATCTTCAAAGGGGCGTCCTGATGTCCAGAAGATGAAGATCCCAAAACTGGATAAGTTTTAATAACTTCTACAGAGTCATGACCACCACAGCTGCCATATTTTATATTTTCCTGTTTTGTGAACAATTTACTTTCTGTTTGGTTATTTCTTTAGACTGGTTTGCTTGGATGTTTTTTCAGTTTGCATGTTTGCTGGATGTTTTTCTCGATCATATAGTTTTGTGCTCGAGACCTTTTAGTCAAATGAATAAATGCTGTGGTTAGTTTTTATGAATAATTGTGTTAGATTTTTATATATTGTCTAACCAAAGTCAAACAATGGAGGTGATTGCAAACAGGCTGCAAATACCAACAAAATTATTAGAGCAACTTATCTATTTGCAGAAAGACTGCAGATAGCATCAATAAAGAATGGTTGTTTAAAGGTGAATCCTTCTGGCTTGAATGCCAAACACGCCCCCACACAATTAACTTTGAAGTTTTAGATACAATAGTTTAGGAGTTTAAAAATTTTAAATTACAATTTTCACTAAAATTATGGATTTTTGAAATTTGAAACTCTACGTGGATGCAATTTTTGTATCTCAACATTTTGAAGTTAATTTTTACCCAGCATTAGATTTTCAAACATTTAATCAAATTCAAATGTACTTTTAACCAACCTAAAGATACAAAATTTTTGGTTATTATTATCTCCTTTATCATTCTTAGTTCATGTTCGGTTCCTTTTTCTCTACTCAGAACACCAATGGATCCTAATGTATGCCGAGAAGCAAGGAGACGAAGAAGATTAATTATTAATCATAAGAGATTACACCAGGAAAATGGTTCGAGGCAGCTGCAAACCATGCTCCATGGATCATCCACGAATAACCATCGACATTCACAGTCCTCTTTACCTGGTAACAATTCTGACTATGTATACACTATTGTAGCTGTACAACGATATTACTTATATATTGCTTATTTTTTTTGGTTTATACTTCCAAATGTTGATCTAAATTATCATATTTAGGAACAACACTTCAAATGGATCCTAATATATGTCGTCAAGCTAGGAGAGAAAGAAGGTTAATCATTAATCATAAGAGATTAAACCAGGAAAATGGTTCGAGGCAGCTGCAAACCATGCTCCATGGATCATCCACGAATAACCATCGACATTCACAGTCCTCTTTACCTGGTAACAATTCTGACTATGTATACACTATTGTAGCTGTACAACGATATTACTTATATATTGCTTATTTTTTTTGGTTTATACTTCCAAATGTTGATCTAAATTATCATATTTAGGAACAACACTTCAAATGGATCCTAATATATGTCGTCAAGCTAGGAGAGAAAGAAGGTTAATCATTAATCATAAGAGAGTAAACCAGGAAAATGGTTCGACCCAGCTACAAACCATGTTCTGTGGATCGTCGTCGATTAACTATGGATTTTCAACGTCCTCCTCTCTACCAGGTCATATTTTTGAATATATACAATTTTGAATGGCGTTATCTTTTGGCGCATATTATCTATATATTTTGCTTATTATTTTTGGTTTATAATCCTAAATTTTGATTTCAATTAACATATTTAGATACAACAACTCAAATGAGTGGCCCTCCTAAGTTATGTCCACGTATAAAGCACCAGTCCTCTGAAAATGTACAACCTAACATTCAACCACAGACACCGATCATGATGCAGAATAGCCAACATAACTTGATGCAATCCGATATCTCATCATCAGGTACTGAAATTTGATTTACCAACCATACTTATGTTATAGCATCTTATTTATCGATTTCTGCTAACACAATATCTATACCTATGTTAGACATATATATTTTGCAGATATACATACATGTATTTGTAATTATTATTAAAAATATCATGTATTGCATCCTTATATAAATGTATTTAATTGTGTCTTGATGTTGAACCTCCCCAATTGTCGCCGTACTTTTATCGTTGATGCTGCAATCCACTATATATGCTAATGATACAGCTAATGTATATTCATCATCAGGTATGTTGTCAAAGATATATGTATTAACTGTTAAGTATTATATATTTTAACCTACTATGTTTGCAGCAACCAATACAAAACCATCCAATACAATTATCCGTCCTTCAAAACTATGCCCAACAAGGAAATCAAATGCTTCTTCCAACTTAATACAGATACCTTCATCACCTGCTTATCAAAATCATGTTGATGTGCGCATACCTTTACGTGACATATCTTCAGGTTACGTAGCTCTGCTACAGAAAATTATATATATAAAATAGATATAATGAAGCTATATATTATATGAATTACGTTTGTATAGTAATGTACATGTTTTTGGTATATCCTTTTCAGGTCCGTTGAATATTAGGAATAACAACGAAAATGGATTGATAGAAAATATCAATCCTGCAACGCCCATGTATATCAACCCGGTTAGAAATCGGGCAGTTCAAGGTAAAATATATATCCGTCTACTATTTTACATATAATTGACATATATTTTAAGAATCTCATTACTATATCTTATTTATATGCACTCTCTACTATTCATGTTTATCAAATCAAATTGTACAATTAATTTACAGGAGAGGCGTCTTCTTCAAATACTGCAAACACCCATTGTTCAATGTATACTAAGTTATCTAAAAATCACCGGAAAAAACCACCATCAACTGCTACCAATACTTCAAAAAGAAAACGATTGAATGTCCGGTTAGACAATATCCCACGATTTGACTTGTCAGACGCTGTGGATGTTGGCAATGATAATAATGTTAACGGACATTCTGGCCTATCACCAGGTACCAATTTTAAGACACTACATTATTTACAGCTCCACATGATACGTTTTTTAATTAACTCATTTCAATTTTTCTAGAATACTTGGAAATGGGTGATCCGGTATACCGTTGTAATGCATGCCAGGCTTTATTGTGGCGTGACGAAGCAATTACTGGTAACCGAAATTTACAAAAAAAGGCGTTCTCATTATGTTGTTCTGGTGGTAAGGTTGAACTTCCTAGGCTCAATGATCCGCCTGACATGTTGCTTGACCTATATCGTGGTACACATGAAGCTGCAACTGAATTTACTAAGCATATTAGACAATACAACATGATGTACAGCTTCACATCAATGGGTGCTAAGGTTGATCATAAGGTTAATCATGGACGTGGTCCTTATATATACAAGATACATGGCCAAAATTATCATACAATAGGTAGCTTGCTCCCACAAGAAGGTCAGGCTCCAAAGTTCTGCCAAATGTACATCTATGATACCGATAATGAGTTAAATCACAGATTCAATGCTTTTAGGTACCTTTTTACTCATATACACTTTTAAAATTTCATATGATTGTTTTTATGCAGCTCATATATGGTCATTAATTCACTTTTATTTTATGCAGCTCATCATCAAACCGGGACATTGAACCAACTCCCGTTTGGATTGCAAATCAAATAAAGTCTATACTGGATGATACAAACCCGTTGGTAAAAAAATTCAGGATGGTACGTGATCGTTTGAATCTTAATGAGAATGAAGATATTAAGTTAAGGCTTTCAAATCATAGAGAGAAGGATGGACGCAGATATAACCTTCCAACAGCAAGCGAAGTGGCTGCTATAATAATCGGTGACATAGATGCTGATAAAAGGGATATAGTATTGGAAACACGGTCTGGTTGTTTAAAACGAATTAGCGAGTTGCATCCTTCTTACCTTGCCCTTCAATATCCTCTTTTGTTTCCATATGGGGAAGATGGATTTAGGCTTGGTATAAAGCACAGAGCTGTAACCGATGGTGTCACTCCTAAAAGAAGTAACCTTACAATGCGTGAGTTTTTTGCTTACAGAATACAACAAAGGACGAATGAGGTTTCTTTATTGCTTATGGCAAGGAGGTTGTTCCAACAATTTTTGGTAGACGCTTATACGATGGTTGAGTCTCAACGTCTTTTTTACATCCGTACACACCAAAAAACTTTGAGAATTGCTCCAGAAAGCCATTTAACAAACACCCGAGATGCTGGAAATTCTGATGCATCTAAAACTGGTCAACGTTTCATAATACCATCGTCATTCACCGGTGGTGCCAGATATATGATGCAAAACTATCTGGATGCAATGACCCTTTGTAAATGGTATGGTTATCCTGATTTATTCCTTACCATTACTTGCAACCCCAAATGGCCAGAGATTGTTCGATTCTTGGAAAAACATGGTTTAAACCCAGAAGACAGACCTGATATAACAGCCCGTATGTTTAAAATGAAACTCGATATGCTTATCACCGATCTTAAAGAGAACAACATTGTTGGTGCTGTCAACGCCAGTAAGTTATCCAAAACTGTATTAAACTGCTGGCTTATCCTGTTTCATCTTGAAATGTTACTAACCACATTTTATTGCATTTTACAGTTGTTTATACAGTTGAATTCCAAAAACGTGGCCTACCACATTGTCACGTGTGTATATTTCTTAAGGAGAAACTTCCCAATCCCGAAGATATTGATCGCCTTATTTCGGCTGAACTTCCAAACCAAGATGATGATCCTGTACTTTATGAACTGGTGTCCGAATTCATGATGCACGGACCGTGTGGTAAAGACAACCCTTCCTGCTCATGTATGCATAAGGACAAATGCACAAAGAACTTCCCAAAGGATTATTCTGACTCCACATACATCGATGATGAAGGATTCCCAAAATATATGAGGCGTAACGATGGACGTAAAGTCAAAAAGGGGAAAACTTTCCTTGATAACAGGTCTGTTATATGATCACATACACCTCACAGATCTTAACTTGCATACATGATATGAAATTTCTCTAAAAACTCTTTTGATGAATAAATCAAATAATTATATATTTGGCCTTTTTTTTTACCAGGAATGTGGTTGGATACAACGGTCCTCTTCTTAAACGATACCAATCACACATTAATTTAGAATGGTGCAACCAACTCGGATCAATTAAGTACCTTTTCAAGTACGTCAACAAAGGGCCCGATAGAATTACTGCTGCTGTATGCCGGCCAAAGACTGATGCTGACACTGAAGAGCATAACAAGAATAAAGACGAAATTGCAAAATTTTATGACTGTCGTTATGTATCTGCATGTGAAGCATGTTGGAGACTTTTTGCTTTTGACATACATTATCGGACTCCATCCGTTGAACGTTTGTCCTTTCATGTTAAAGGCGGGCAGCCCGTTACGTATGACGGAGAAGAACCTATTGAAGAGGTTCTTTCTAAACCTTCAATAGGAAAGTCACAATTCTTAGAATGGTTTGAGTGTAACAAAAAAAATTCAGAAGCTCGAGAACTAACATATATTCAGATGCCTACAAAATTTGTTTGGAATGCATCCAAAAAGAAATGGACTCCTAGACAGAAGGGATATGCTATTGGCAGACTTCATTATGTGCCTGTTAAAACCGGAGACCTTTACTACCTTCGGATTTTGCTTAACAAGGTAAAGGGTCCTAGGTCTTATGAGGACATAAAAACAGTTAATGGCGAGCAGTACTCTACTTGCAAGGAAGCATGTTATGCTCTTGGATTACTTGATGATGACAAGGAGTATATTGAATGCATAGTCGAGGCAAATAAATGGGCAAGTGCTGAATTTTGTAGAAAACTGTATGTTTCACTTATTACCTCAGATAGTTTGTCTCGTCCTGAATACGTGTGGGAACACACTTGGAAACTTTTGTCAGAAGACATAAACTACATACGCCGTCAAGAAACGGGTGTACCAGGTATGTAAATACTCATTCCTTTATTATATTCAATTGTATGTCGAATTATTAATGCTTTCAAAAAAAGTCATATGTTTTAGCTGTATCTAACTACTCAACTTTTTGTCGTTTACAGATTTGAATCTTTCTGAAGATGCAATTAAAAACCATGCTTTGGCCAAAATAGAGAAACTGTTGCTTTCTCACGGATCAACATTGAAAAGCATTCCAAACATGCCTTACCCTGACTACGTTGTTATCGACGAATCTTTCAATATGTTGATCCAACAAGAACTTCAGTATGACCCGGCTACAATGCAAGAATTGCATGATACTTTACATGCAACAATGACGAATGAACAGTTAGGTGTGTACAATGAAATCATTTCAGCTGTTGAAAAGAATGAAGGTGGGGTATTTTTTTTATATGGTTATGGCGGGACTGGAAAAACCTTTGTGTATAAGACCTTATCATCAGCCATTCGTGCAAAGGGAGATATCGTTCTGAATGTAGCATCAAGTGGCATAGCTGCTCTTTTGCTTGAAGGGGGTCGAACAGCTCATTCACGTTTCAAGATTCCTATTAATCTAACTGAGGAATCATTTTGCTCTATAACTCCCGATAGCCATATAGCAGGTTTGTTAATAAAAACACGTCTCATTATTTGGGATGAGGCACCAATGATGCATAGGCATTGTTTTGAAGCATTGGATAGAACCTTGCGTGATATCATGTCAACGACCTCTTCATCTTGTGCGGATAAACCATTCGGTGGTAAGGTTATCGTCTTTGGCGGTGATTTTCGTCAAGTGCTTCCGGTTATTCAAAAAGGCACCCGACAAGAAGTTGTTAACGCATCATTAAATTCATCTTATTTATGGGAGCATTGTAAGATTCTACGCTTAACAGTAAACATGCGTTTACAGTTTGGATGCCCCCAGCAAGCACTGCATGAGGTCAAAAAGTTTGCGGATTGGATACTTCGAATCGGTAAAGGTACGATTGGAGAAGACAATGACGGCGAAGCGGACATCAAGTTACCCGATGAGGTCCTTATCAAATCTGAAGGAGATCACATTAAGTCCATGGTTGAATGTATCTATCCGGATATTAATGAACACATCGATGAACCAAACTACTTTCAAGAGAAAGCAATCTTGGTTCCAACAAATGATGAAGTTGATAAGATTAATGATTATGTGTTATCTCTTATACAGGGAGAGGAGATGACATATTACAGTTCGGATAGTCCATGTCTAGAAGATGTTAATGATGTGTTCGAACAATCTGTTTACTCGTCCGACGTGTTGAATGGTTTTAAACTTTCAGGTGTTCCAAACCACAAGTTGACACTAAAAGTAGGTGTGCCGGTTATGTTGCTTCGAAATATAGACCAAGCTAACGGGCTATGCAATGGTACACGTCTTCAGATTACCAGAATGGCACCTCATGTAATAGAAGCTAGGATTATTACTGGCTCAAACGCAGGTAAGATGACATATTACAGTTCGGATAGTCCATGTCTAGAAGATGTTAATGATGTGTTCGAACAATCTGTTTACTCGTCCGACGTGTTGAATGGTTTTAAACTTTCAGGTGTTCCAAACCACAAGTTGACACTAAAAGTAGGTGTGCCGGTTATGTTGCTTCGAAATATAGACCAAGCTAACGGGCTATGCAATGGTACACGTCTTCAGATTACCAGAATGGCACCTCATGTAATAGAAGCTAGGATTATTACTGGCTCAAACGCAGGTAAGATGACATATTACAGTTCGGATAGTCCATGTCTAGAAGATGTTAATGATGTGTTCGAACAATCTGTTTACTCGTCCGACGTGTTGAATGGTTTTAAACTTTCAGGTGTTCCAAACCACAAGTTGACACTAAAAGTAGGTGTGCCGGTTATGTTGCTTCGAAATATAGACCAAGCTAACGGGCTATGCAATGGTACACGTCTTCAGATTACCAGAATGGCACCTCATGTAATAGAAGCTAGGATTATTACTGGCTCAAACGCAGGTAAGATGACATATTACAGTTCGGATAGTCCATGTCTAGAAGATGTTAATGATGTGTTCGAACAATCTGTTTACTCGTCCGACGTGTTGAATGGTTTTAAACTTTCAGGTGTTCCAAACCACAAGTTGACACTAAAAGTAGGTGTGCCGGTTATGTTGCTTCGAAATATAGACCAAGCTAACGGGCTATGCAATGGTACACGTCTTCAGATTACCAGAATGGCACCTCATGTAATAGAAGCTAGGATTATTACTGGCTCAAACGCAGGTAAGATGACATATTTGCCTCGCATGTGTATCATCCCATCCGATCGTCGAATACCATATAAGTTTCAGAGGCGTCAATTTCCCTTGGTGCCTTGCTTTGCCATGACTATAAATAAAAGTCAAGGACAATCGTTGGGCAAAGTTGGATTGTTTTTGCAACGACCTGTTTTCACACATGGTCAGCTATATGTGGCTGTTTCAAGAGTTACGAGCAAGGATGGTTTGAAAGTACTTATCTGTAATGAAGATGGATCAGCTTCAAACACAACGAAAAATGTTGTCTATAAGGAGGTTCTTGATAAGATATGAAGCTCATATCTGGTTCTGAAAACAAGTTTTTTTGAATATTTGGGAGTCTTTTAATGTGTGTTTCTATTTAATTGGTGATCTATTTTATTATGTGCATGTATTAAATCTTAGATATTTAGTATTCGTGAATATATGATTTTTTTTTGATGCAGTTACACTTAATAAGAATTATGCCTTAAAGAAAATAATAGCACTTTCTTATATCTCAGTGATTCTATTTATATCTCTTCTTAGAAAAACTAAAACTCCGTTTCTTAAGATAAAAGATATACACATGCCAATCCACTTAACCTTAATAACCCTATTGACTTAATTACTCTTAAAAATAACCTACTTCTACAAACTTTCATATCCTTAAAGACGCGCAAAAATATTCCTGGCGGCAGTACAATTACGAATTAACAAACAGAAATGGCTGCTGAAAACCTTTCTTTACTAAACGATTTACATAGGGGAACTGAAGTCTGGATGGTGAAGGTTAAGATAATCAGACTTGGAATTATCTTTCTTTTATTTCAATTATCTTAACACACATTATTTGAACTAATTTAAAATAGGATGGCTCATCTGATGTTGATCTCCAAGTGTTGAATAAACTGCCATCAACTATCGGGCTTAACAGAGAGGTACAACTTATTACATGCCAAACTTTTATTATTGAACCTTATACTTAAACACGAAAACTATTATACGTATATTAAATGATTTCTAATTTTAAACATAAATAGGATGCTTTGTTCAGGACCAGTGAAACGGCCAGTACTGGCTCAAGTTCAGGTTCTACGAAAGTGGTTGAACATGAAGATGTAGATGATGTTCATAAAATGAAATTTCCAAAGCCACAAAACTAATTCTCATAAACACACCTCCTACTTGAAGCTCCCATTTGATGTTTCATGTTTTCTTTAAATGTTTTTTCCTTTTACATTGTTTGGTAATATATTGTTTCGCTACATTTTTACTTTATTGATTTCATGGAACTTCGAGTCGCGCAAAAAACTATGTATTATTCATTATAGGTGATTTAATTAAATATTGTGGTTAATTGGATAAACGCACTTACAAGTATTCCAATATATAAAATTTTATATGTATTTTGCTACTCATACCCGGGTATCACCCGGGTTGATTAGCTAGTTATACATATAACAATTCACCCCCCCTTAGCTACAGTAACCCCTTAGCTATAGTAACATGCTGACGTCAGCAATTTTGTCTTTTTCTTGAATTTTTTTTTTTAAGTATACTTTTAAAGTTTCTTATTTTTTTACCACTTAACTTTTAGGTTTTTTAATTTTAGTCTAACATTTTTTTTATACAAACTTAAGTAACAAAGTTTTTAATTTTTACCAATTGAATTTTGGGTTTTTAACTTTAACTTTAATCATCAAATCTTTATTTTTTACTTTTTATCTCTTATTATAAGGTTTTTAACTTTTACCATCGAACTTTCGGTTTTTTCAACTTTATCTATCCATTACTTTCTACTTCTTATAGTAAACTTTAAGTGTCCAAACTTTTGGATAATGCTAGATGTATGTTTGCGTGATGTGGCGGCGATATGTCTCCCGTGGCAACGCCCGGGTTAAAATTCTTGTTCTCAACAATCTACAAATTTTAATGGATAACTCAAAAGGATTTGATAAATATACCACAGCCTTTAATAAACGTATCATATGCTATAAAATGGTTTAGTATAACATATTAATCAAAAGTTATGATATGATTATGAACTCGCTAACTCAAAACAATTTGATTATACTAAATCACATGCATTCAGTCATTTCAAGAATAGTCAATTTTTTTGTTTGAACAGTTAGTTGGTATTCGTCATCGGAAAAAACCTCATTGTATAATGGTGAAGGCATGCGCATGCTTTAGACTATAAGATATAGACCATGAGCTGTAATAGGTGATTCAAGAAAAACCCCCACAGATTTGTCACTCCAAATAGTCGAACCCAAAACCTAGGAGAAAAACCAGGGATGCATCTATTAGTTGAACTGAACTTCATTTGCTAAGAATAGTCAATTTTTTTTTTTTTTATTTTTTAAGTATACTTTTAAAGTTTCTTATTTTTTTACCACTTAACTTTTAGGTTTTTTAATTTTAGTCTAACATTTTTTTTATACAAACTTAAGTAACAAAGTTTTTAATTTTTACCAATTGAATTTTGGGTTTTTAACTTTTACCATCGAACTTTCGGTTTTTTCAACTTTATCTATCCATTACTTTCTACTTCTTATAGTAAACTTTAAGTGTCCAAACTTTTGGATAATGCTAGATGTATGTTTGCGTGATGTGGCGGCGATATGTCTCCCGTGGCAACGCCCGGGTTAAAATTCTTGTTCTCAACAATCTACAAATTTTAATGGATAACTCAAAAGGATTTGATAAATATACCACAGCCTTTAATAAACGTATCATATGCTATAAAATGGTTTAGTATAACATATTAATCAAAAGTTATGATATGATTATGAACTCGCTAACTCAAAACAATTTGATTATACTAAATCACATGCATTCAGTCATTTCAAGAATAGTCAATTTTTTTGTTTGAACAGTTAGTTGGTATTCGTCATCGGAAAAAACCTCATTGTATAATGGTGAAGGCATGCGCATGCTTTAGACTATAAGATATAGACCATGAGCTGTAATAGGTGATTCAAGAAAAACCCCCACAGATTTGTCACTCCAAATAGTCGAACCCAAAACCTAGGAGAAAAACCAGGGATGCATCTATTAGTTGAACTGAACTTCATTTGCTAAGAATAGTCAATTACATTGTATTACCTTATTTATATATATAGGGTAAGATTTATGTGAGAACCATTCACATATAAACATAAATGATATTAGGTATAACTTGATGTGTTCATATGTACATGGATTTGTTCACATACACCATTCACATAAGAACATAAAGTTATATTTTAAATGTTCTCATGGTTTTTCAATTTAAATGGTTCTCACGCGAATTTTTTCCCGTGTTTATATATGTATTGTAACACCCCAATATTTTAAGGTAAAAGAAAACTTACCCTTTTTATAGTTTTGACATTAAATTAGTTTCCTAGTATTTTGTTTTGAGTTAAGGGGTAAGTTTAGTTAGAACTTTAGTGGTTAGCGGGTATTTGACCCACTAAAAATTTAGACTGGGACGTGGCAGGGGGATAGAGTGCCCAACCAATTTCAAAGTATGATTCATACTTCCACAAACCTTATTCCCTTCACTTCTTCAATCTTCCAATTCATTCCATCAAGGAAATTACATGCAAGATTATTCCTCCCAAATTCAATCATCTAATTCATTCTAATAATAAGCAAAGTGAGGGCTTGTTTTGTTTGGGGGAGGCCGAAATTAACAAGAAGAAAAGAGGGAAAATCTGGAAATTTAATTGTTGTTGTTCTTGAGGTAAGAAATTCCTTCATTCTTCAATTTCTGAATTTAGGGTTCCTTGATTTTGAAATTAGGGTTCATAGTTAGAATTGGGGATTTGGCATTTTGGGGATTGTGATGATGAACCCTAATGAAATTGAAAAGGATAAGCTTTGGGTAATTGTAAATGAGTTTAAGATGAAACCCAAAGTAATAAACATTATGTTTTGGGTGTTTGGCTAAATGGTGATTTGAAATTGATTATGGAAAGTTGTTAAAGTGTTTTGTGAATGCCAAACACCATGAAAATGGAATGCATGTTGAATGCAAGTATTTGACCTTGAAATAGTTGAGTTTATAGAACTCATAGTTGTGTGAATTGTATTATGTATAGGTGATGAAGACCATTTAGTTGAGCCTATAGCCATAGAATCGATTAGCCAAGTTCAAGGTGAGTGTGTATGCATATAATCATGTTCTTGTTATTTGGGGTCATAGGTGGGTAAATTCCTATGATCCATTTGATTATAGAGCTAGTAGGTGGGTAAATTCCTACTAATCCATTTGTGATTATAGCTAGTAGGTGGGTAAATTCCTACTAGCATATTTGTTGTTAGGGTTAGTAGGTGGGTAAATTCCTACTAGCATATTTGTTATTAGGGTTAGTAGGTGGGTAAATTCCTACTAATCCATTTGTGATTAAAAGCTAGTAGGTGGGTAAATTCCTACTAGCATATTTGTTATTAGGGTTAGTAGGTGGGTAAATTCCTACTAATCCATTTGTGATTATAGCTAGTAGGTGGGTAAATTCCTACTAGCATATTTGTTGTTAGGGTTAGTAGGTGGGTAAATTCCTACTAACCCATTTGTGATTAAAAGCTAGTAGGTGGGTAAATTCCTACTAGCAAGTTTCCATGGCCATGTGAAAGTGAAATTATGTCATGATTGACTTTGCTATCGTTGGATAGGCTATATGTGGTGCTTGAGGCACATTGCTTGGTAACTTGATTATGATTATATGTATATGCATTCACTAAGCGTTGCTTATGTTTTAGTTGTTTAAATCTTTTATAGGAGTTGGTAGTAGCAAAGGTAAAGAAGTGAGCAAGTGAAGTGATTTGGAAGCTTTGAGCCAATTTGAAGGTTGGCACTTTGGGTAATTTGGATAGATAATCCCCTTTGACTACTATGGCTCTTGGTACATGTTGGTGTTGTTTGAACAAGTTCATTTGGTTGTATAATCTGTAGAAATGTAAAGTTTTTGGGTCACTTGGTTGTTTTTGGTCATAACTTGGTAACTAGGTCGTTTTTAGGTCAAACGACCCGTTTGATGACACTTATCGCTTTTGGTTCAAAACTATGGTTGTAAGTATTACATTTTGTGTCCATTACTGTTTTGAAGCTTGAAATGTTCTGATTTGGAGTTTGGTTAAAGTTGGTTTAAGTTGTAAGAAGTTAAATGGGTTAAAAATGCTTAAGGTTGCTCTGCACAGAGTACGGATGCTCCCACGGATCGTCCGTGGATCGTCCGTCGTTGGTTCTGTTCAGATACTTTTCTTTTTTGGAATCGCCAGCTCACGGACGCTCCCACGGATCGTCCGTGCTGCGTCCGTGAACCTTCTGTTCAGATTTTACACTTTGTTTACAAGTCAAGTTCCAATGGTCCAAATGGTCTGATTTTGATAAGATATGACTTATACTTCATCTTAAGCTTAACCATTTCATCAAAGTTCGCAATCGAAGATTTTGTTTTCACGGACGCTCTCACAGACTCTCGAGCGTCCGTCCGTCAAAAAAAAATTATAACTTTTGAATCATTTTACCTTATGAGTTTTGGTCGTTACATTTTTGGTATCAAAGCCATGGTTCAAGGGATTTAGGTATTCGATCTTTGCGAATAGGATGCCTAGACTTGAACCATAGGAGTGACTTTGACCTTAGGAATTTGGGTGTTCACGTTTGAAAGTGGAAGTGGTTAGTAAGATTGATTTAAAATGAAATAGTTTATGAGCATAATAGAGCCGGCCTATTACTGGTCATAAGCTATTACGTTCTAAATCAAACTTACTAAATATGGAAACGATCGAATGTGGGCGTTTGGGGTATTAGAGACAAATTAGCAAATTGAGTGTTTATTTATAAGTTGTTAAATTTGTAGTATGGAATCATTCCAAGACGAAGACGGATCAAATCAGAATAGGGATAAAAATATAGAGAATGTAGAATCGTCGGAACGAGAAGACCTTTCCGGTGATTTTATAAGTGAACAAATAGGCAAGGCATTAGAGAATTTCTCTCCGTTTATCGTCAAGAAGTTGAATGAGACTCTGGAAGGAGCAATGAGTGAAGCCATTGCTAACAAGATTAGGGAGGAAGTAGCTTTGTCCTTGCAAGAAGAGTTCGATAAACGTTTTCCTAAAGACAAAGCACCGGAAACACAAACAAATGAGAATCCTCCAAAGAACACCAATGAAAAACCTTATGATCTCAAAAACTTCACCATTGCAAATCCTCCTACATACAATGGAGACCCCGATCCCATTGTAAGCACCAAGTGGGTGTATGAGATTGAAGGAGCTTTCCGCATTACCAAGACTCCAATTGAAGACAAAACGTTGTATGGGTCAAGCATGTTGAGAGACCGGGCTAAGTTATGGTGGGATAGCTTAATTGTGACAAAGGGTGAAGGAGTGACGAGTATGGAGTGGGCAGATTTTAAAGCGGCTTTCTTCAAGGAATTTCGATCCGAGTCCGATGTGACTAAACTTAGGAGTGATTTCATGAATGAATCTCAAGGTTCGTTGAATGTAAATGAATTTCGTGTGCGGTTTCTTGACAAAGCACAGTTTTGTCCCGAGTATT
This sequence comes from Erigeron breviscapus, assembly GCA_034093135.1. Lineage (NCBI taxonomy): Eukaryota > Viridiplantae > Streptophyta > Magnoliopsida > Asterales > Asteraceae > Erigeron > Erigeron breviscapus. The sequence continues at coordinate 2,849,220 of CM067169.1, read as the reverse complement.
TGAAAGATGATAAGTTGATGAAGGAACACTTCTATCGGAAACTCCGCAAGAATATTCGAGAGAATATCACTCTTCTCCAAGTTGAATCTTTCAATCAATTGATTGATGTGGCAAGATGGCATGAGGTGGAACAAGGCATGCCGGATGAAGACTCCTCCAAAAGGAAAGCGGAGCAAATTGAGTCACCAAACAAGAAGTTCCGGCCAAGTGGAAGCTCGGGAAATAATGCATCTAGGAGAAACGCCCCCACTTGTAACAAATGTGGGAAACATCATTTCGGGGTTTGTCCTTCATCTCCCAAGAAAGGGTGCTTCAATTGTGGCCAACCGGGTCACATTAGTCGTGATTGCAAGTTCTCTCCAAACAAGCCTACTGTGTGCTTTAAATGCTTTAAGGAGGGACATATGAGAAGTGATTGCCCATTGTTGACGAATGAAGAAAGGCAAGCGGAAGCAAGAAAAATGAATGAGAGGAGGATAGTGAAACATGTAGGAACTCCTAAAGGGAGATCTTTCCAACTCTCGGTGGTGGAAGCTAAGGAATCAACCGATGTTGTGTCATGTACTTTTCTAGTCCATGACACTCCCGCTAAAGTTCTATTTGATTCCGGGGCAAACCGTTCCTTTGTAGCTACCCGATTCACTAAATGTATTCCCCTACAACTATCTTTGCTTAAACCTCCGTTATTAGTGGAAGTAGCGGGTGATCAAACTTATGTGATTAAAAATGTGTATTTAGACTGTAGCTTGACCATAAATTTTGAAAATTTTAAAGCTAATCTTATACCCATGGGTTTGGGTGAATTTGATGTGATTTTGGGCATGGATTGGCTCGGTAGACATAGGGCGAGTATTTGTTGTGGTGATAAAAGTGTCCGACTCAAAACTCCTAGTGGCAAGGATATGGTGGTTTATGGAGAAAGAAATCAAGACTCGTTACCGTTGTGTACTTATGCTCGAGCTCGTCGACTTATCTCCCGTAGATGCAAAGCTTTTCTTGCTCATGTCCTTGATTCCGATAAGGAATCTAAATCAATTTCTGAAATTCCGGTTGTTAATGAATTTGTTGATGTTTTTCCCGATGACTTACCGGGTCTTCCTCCTGATAGACAAGTAGATTTCAAGATTGATCTTACCCCGGGTGCTACACCCATCGCTAAAGCTCCGTATCGTCTTGCTCCAACTGAAATGCGAGAAATGATGGAACAACTCCAAGAACTTCTTGATAAGGGCTTTATACGCCCAAGTAGTTCTCCTTGGGGTGCTCCTGTTCTGTTTGTTAAAAAGAAAGATGGTAGTTTGCGGATGTGCATTGATTATCGTGAACTTAATAAAGTCACCATCAAGAATAGATATCCTTTGCCCCGTATTGATGATCTTTTTGATCAACTTCAAGGAGCATCGTATTTTTCAAAGATTGATCTTCGTTCGGGTTATCACCAGCTAAAGATTGGTGAAGAAGACATTCCAAAAACTGCATTCAGGACCCGTTATGGTCATTATGAATTCTTGGTCATGCCTTTTGGGTTGACAAACGCTCCTGCAGCCTTCATGGATCTTATGAATCGTGTATGTCGCCCTTTTCTTGATAAATCTGTTATTGTTTTCATTGATGACATTTTGATCTATTCGAAGTGTCAGTCCGATCATGAGAAACACCTTCGTGAAGTTCTTGAAACCCTTCGCCGCGAGAAATTGTATGCCAAGTTTTCTAAATGCGAATTCTGGTTACGTGAAGTCCAATTCCTTGGACATGTTGTCAATAAAGATGGAATTAAAGTGGATCCTGCAAAGATTAGTGCAATCACAAAATGGGAACCTCCCAAATCCCCGACTGAAATTCGTAGTTTTCTTGGTTTGGCGGGTTATTACCGTCGCTTTATTCAAGACTTTTCTAAAATTGCCTCGCCTCTTACTAAGTTGACCCGAAAGAATGAAAGGTTTGAATGGAAAGGCGAACAAGAAAGTGCATTTCAAACTTTGAAAGAGAAGTTGAGTCAAGCACCCGTACTTACTTTACCCGAAGGAGTTGAAGATTTTTCGGTTTATTGTGATGCCTCATTTAATGGTCTTGGCTGTGTCCTTATGCAAAAGGGGCGAGTCATCGCTTATGCATCAAGACAATTAAAACCTCATGAGAAGTCTTACCCCGTTCATGATTTGGAACTTGCTGCGGTTGTTTTTGCTTTGAAGATTTGGCGTCATTACCTCTATGGTGTTAAATTCACCATTTATTCCGATCATAAGAGTCTTAAATACTTCTTTGAACAACGAGATCTTAATAACCGTCAACGAAGATGGCTAGATTTATTGAAAGACTATGATTGTGAAATCTTGTATCACCCCGGAAAAGCCAATGTGGTGGCCGACGCCTTAAGTCGAAAGAGTTCTCACTTTTCTATTCGTGTTTCACCTTTGTGGATAATGATTACCAATGATTTCATGGAACGTATAAAGGAAGCTCAAGAAGAAGCTTTACGACATGATCCTAAACGAGAGAGAATTAAAGGTCAAATGAAGCATTTTTCTATAGACTCTCGTGGCCTTACGGTTTGTTATGGACGAATTTGGATTCCTTTTTCGTGCTCTTTGAAAGAAATTCTTCTTGATGAAGCACATAAGTCCAAATATTCTATTCATCCCGGTGCAACGAAAATGTATCACGATTTGAAGGTTGACTATTGGTGGCCGGGTATGAAACGTGACATAGTCAAGTATGTGGAAAAATGTTTGACTTGTTTGCAAGTTAAAGCGGAACATCAAAAGCCCTATGGGAAACTCCAACCGCTTGAAATTCCTCAATGGAAGTGGGAGCACTTGACTATGGACTTCATTACCAAACTTCCCAAGACACCCAAGCATCAATTCGACACTATTTGGGTAATTGTAGATCGGTTAACGAAAAGTGCTTTGTTTTTACCCATTCGGGAGTCATCATCTTCCGAGGTATTGGCCGATATTTACTTGAAAGAAGTTGTAGCTCGGCATGGCATTCCGGTCTCTATTGTTTCGGATAGGGATACACGGTTTACTTCCCACTTTTGGAGGAGATTTCATGAAGACATGGGTACTAAGTTACACATGAGTACCGCGTACCATCCTCAAACGGATGGGCAAAGTGAGCGAACCATTCAAACGTTGGAAGACATGCTACGTGCATGCATTATTGATTTTGGAGGACCATGGGACGTGTACTTGCCTTTGGCGGAATTCTCGTATAATAATAGTTACCATTCTAGCATTAAAATGCCTCCCTATGAAATGCTTTATGGTAGGAGGTGCCGAACTCCCATTTGTTGGGGAGAAGTGGGTCAGCGAGAATTAGGCGGAACAGATATTCTCCTTAAGACTACTCAAAAGATAGATGAAATTCGTGAGAGACTCAAAGCGGCCCAAGATAGGCAAAAGTCGTATGCTGATGTTAGAAGAAGACCCATTGAGTTCATGGTTGGTGAACGGGTTATGTTAAAGGTATCCCCATGGAAGGGTTTGCTGCGATTTCGAAAACGTGGAAAGTTGAGTCCACGATTCATTGGCCCGTTTTGGATTTCAGCCCGTGTTGGCAAGGTAGCGTATCAATTGGAATTACCCGAAGAGTTATCTCGTATTCATAACACTTTTCATGTATCTCAACTCCGAAAATGTCTTGTTGACAATGCAATATGTGTTCCTTTGAATGAAATCGAGCTAGACAAGAAGTTAACTTATGTTGAAGAACCGGTTGCTATTGTCAAAGAAGAGTTGAGAAGGATAAACAATAAGACGGTGCGAACTTTCAAAGTACAATGGAAGCATCAAAAGAGCTCGGAGTATACTTGGGAGACCGAGCATGATATGTTGGTGTACTACCCATCGTTGCATATGTCTTGGATCATGGGGACGTGATCGATTTTGAGTGGGAGATTTGTAACACCCCAATATTTTAAGGTAAAAGAAAACTTACCCTTTTTATAGTTTTGACATTAAATTAGTTTCCTAGTATATTGTTTTGAGTTAAGGGGTAAGTTTAGTTGGAACTTTAGTGGTTAGCGGGTATTTGACCCACTAAAAATTTAGACTGGGATGTGGCAAGGGGATAGAGTGCCCAGCCAATTTCAAAGTATGATTCATACTTCCACAAACCTTATTCCCTTCACTTCTTCAATCTTCCAATTCATTCCATCAAGGAAATTACATGCAAGATTATTCCTCCCAAATTCAATCATCTAATTCATTCTAATAATAAGCAAAGTGAGGGTTTGTTTTGTTTGGGGGAGGCCGAAATTAACAAGAAGAAAAGAGGGAAAATCTGGAAATTTAATTGTTGTTGTTCTTGAGGTAAGAAATTCCTTCATTCTTCAATTTCTGAATTTAGGGTTCCTTGATTTTGAAATTAGGGTTCATAGTTGAAATTGGGGATTTGGCATTTTGGGGATTGTGATGATGAACCCTAATGAAATTGAAAAGGATAAGCTTTGGGTAATTGTAAATGAGTTTAAGATGAAACCCAAAGTAATAAACATTATGTTTTGGGTGTTTGGCTAAATGGTGATTTGAAATTGATTATGGAAAGTTGTTAAAGTGTTTTGTGAATGCCAAACACCATGAAAATGGAATGCATGTTGAATGCAAGTATTTGACCTTGAAATAGTTGAGTTTATAGAACTCATAGTTGTGTGAATTGTATTATGTATAGGTGATGAAGACCATTTAGTTGAGCCTATAGCCATAGAATCGATTAGCCAAGTTCAAGGTGAGTGTGTATGCATATAATCATGTTCTTGTTATTTGGGGTCATAGGTGGGTAAATTCCTATGATCCATTTGATTATAGAGCTAGTAGGTGGGTAAATTCCTACTAGCCAAATTGTGATTTAGGGTTAGTAGGTGGGTAAATTCCTACTAACCCATTTGTGATTATTGCTAGTAGGTGGGTAAATTCCTACTAGCATATTTGTTATTAGGGTTAGTAGGTGGGTAAATTCCTACTAATCCATTTGTGATTATAGCTAGTAGGTGGGTAAATTCCTACTAGCATATTTGTTATTAGGGTTAGTAGGTGGGTAAATTCCTACTAACCCATTTGTGATTAAAAGCTAGTAGGTGGGTAAATTCCTACTAGCAAGTTTCCATGGCCATGTGAAAGTGAAATTATGTCATGGTTGACTTTGCTATCGTTGGATAGGCTATATGTGGTGCTTGAGGCACATTGCTTGGTAACTTGATTATGATTATATGTATATGCATTCACTAAGCGTTGCTTATGTTTTAGTTGTTTAAATCTTTTATAGGAGTTGGTAGTAGCAAAGGTAAAGAAGTGAGCAAGTGAAGTGATTTGGAAGCTTTGAGCCAATTTGAAGGTTGGCACTTTGGGTAATTTGGATAGATAATCCCCTTTGACTACTATGGCTCTTGGTACATGTTGGTGTTGTTTGAACAAGTTCATTTGGTTGTATAATCTGTAGAAATGTAAAGTTTTTGGGTCACTTGGTTGTTTTTGGTCATAACTTGGTAACCTAGGTCGTTTTTAGGTCAAACGACCCGTTTGATGACACTTATCGCTTTTGGTTCAAAACTATGGTTGTAAGTATTACATTTTGTGTCCATTACTGTTTTGAAGCTTGAAATGTTCTGATTTGGAGTTTGGTTAAAGTTGGTTTGAGTTGTAAGAAGTTAAATGGGTTAAAAATGCTTAAGGTTGCACTGCACAGAGTACGGACGCTCCCACGGATCGTCCGTGGATCGTCCGTCGTTGGTTCTGTTCAGATACTTTTCTTTTTTGGAATCGCCAGCTCACGGACGCTCCCACGGATCGTCCGTGGATCGTCCGTCGTTGGTTCTGTTCAGATACTTTTCTTTTTTGGAATCGCCAGCTCACGGACGCTCCCACGGATCGTCCGTGGATCGTCCGTCGTTGGTTCTGTTCAGATACTTTTCTTTTTTGGAATCGCCAGCTCACGGACGCTCCCACGGATCGTCCGTGCTGCGTCCGTGAACCTTCTGTTCAGATTTTACACTTAGTTTACAAGTCAAGTTCCAATGGTCAAAATGGTCTGATTTTGATAAGATATGACTTATACTTCATCTTAAGCTTAACCATTTCATCAAAGTTCGCAATCGAAGATTTTGTTTTCACGGACGCTCTCACGGACTCTCGAGCGTCCGTCCGTCAAAAAAAATAAAATTATAACTTTTGAATCATTTTACCTTATGAGTTTTGGTCGTTACATGTATATACTAGCATGGTCGTTACATGTTTTGGTCGTTGGACCGGTCAAAAATAAAACTAAATACCAACAATTAGTACGGGTAAATAGAGTATCGTATCCTCAGGGAATCATGGGAAAATGTTAAACAATTTACAAAGTTAATTAAACTAGGCATAAACTTAAAATTGATTGATTGATTGGTTTGATTAAACTAAAATTGTTTATGAACTTAACAATATAATTCAATAAAATAAAAGTAGATCATTCTCATGCTCTCAATTATGCTTTAAAATATGTAACCTAACTTATATTCATTGGAAATCACATAGATATGATTCGTTATAACGTTTGGATTGAATGAACTTAAGAACTAAATTAATCGGTTGTGATGATTCACGATAATGAAAATCGAGGAATTGACACAACTAGATTTCTAATTCATTAAAGTAAAATTACAAGTTCATGAGAGATTCATTCAATAATCAATGATTACTTAACAAATTAAAATCAAGTGATAGATGAATTTCATTCAAAGTCATAAACAAGTAATCATTCAAACAATCCAAACAACATTAGATGTAAAAGACTAATAAGTAATTAAACATCTAATCCAACATGAATATGAGAAAGGTTGAACATAAATGGCTTACATAATTGTTCACATGAGAATGATCAAAAGAAACCTAGCCTATCATCTTCATCAAATAAAAATAAAAAAAAAAATAAAATTATAACTTTTGAATCATTTTACATGTTTTGGTCGTTGGACCGGTCAAAAATAAAACTAAATACCAACAATTAGTACGGGTAAATAGAGTATCGTATCCTCAGGGAATCATGGGAAAATGTTAAACAATTTACAAAGTTAATTAAACTAGGCATAAACTTAAAATTGATTGATTGATTGGTTTGATTAAACTAAAATTGTTTATGAACTTAACAATATAATTCAATAAAATAAAAGTAGATCATTCTCATGCTCCCAATTATGCTTTCAAATATGTAACCTAACTTATATTCATTGGAAATCACATAGACATGATTCGTTATAACGTTTGGATTGAATGAACTTAAGAACTAAATTAATCGGTTGTGATGATTCACGATAATGAAAATCGAGGAATTGACACAACTAGATTTCTAATTCATTAAAGTAAAATTACAAGTTCATGAGAGATTCATTCAATAATCAATGATTACTTAACAAATTAAAATCAAGTGATAGATGAATTTCATTCAAAGTCATAAACAAGTAATCATTCAAACAATCCAAACAACATTAGATGTAAAAGACTAATAAGTAATTAAACATCTAATCCAACATGAATATGAGAAAGGTTGAACATAAATGGCTTACATAATTGTTCACATGAGAATGATCAAAAGAAACCTAGCCTATCATCTTCATCAATGATTCTTCAATGTTGGCTATGATCTCCATGGAATTATGAATTGATGATGAAATTGGGGTGTTGGGAAGGTTAAGAACTGCTTCTTGTGTGTGAAAATATGAGTTGTAACTTCCCAAAGTCGTCCATGAATGAGATATAAACTGAAAATTGAATTAAAACCATAAAATTCGGATGCACTATCTGAACTGGCGTAAGGTATGCTGACACTGGCGTAGCTTATGGTGGCTCAGAAATGCACTTTTCCAGTTTTGACTTCCTTTGACTCGTACTTGATCCTTTTAGCTCCAAATCGCAACTTATGACCTGAAACACTTAACAAACATAAACACGCCCTAATCGTCTATTAACCTTCATAAAACATGTCATTTTCACATCTTATGGTTATACAAATTAGGCGTTTTCACATTCCCCAACTTAACTCTTTTTCGTCCCAAAAAAGACATTCATCATGTGACAAAGTTAATTTACAATCTTATAATACTTCCTATCACCAAAGAAACACCATATAAGAGTTATACCAATTATACACACTTGTAAAACTCAACTCTCAAGCAATCTTCAAAGTACACTTGGGCGAAACTAAATAGATGCAAACCAAATCACATAACACAATCAACTCATGAGACTTACAACTATCAAAAGATTTACGACAAGCAAGTAGAAATATATAAATGTGCAATTAAACCTAATAAACCTCAAGTTTGCCACAATACATGCATCACACTCTCACAATTTGCACTCCCCTCGGTTCATATTTGAGTGAATTAGCAAAAGATGTGCTAATATATATATATGAAGCTCTCAACCCATTATTGCAACACTAAAAGTCATAGGCTAGTACACAAATATATATATATAATATATATATATATAATATATATATATATAATATATATATATAATATATATATATATATAATATATATATATATATATAATATATATATATAATATATATATATAATATATATATATATATATATAATATATATATATAATATATATATATATAATATATATATGCACTTCCCTCGGTTAATATTTAGTGAATTAGCAAAAGATGTGCTAATATATGTATATGAAGCTCTCAACCCATTATTGCAACACTAAAAGTCATAGGCTAGTACACAAATCGAACCAAGACCTCATAACACCAAATTATCACTTCGGCATTCATACAAGATTGGTGGAAATAATGGAATGAAAAACGGTAATGATTCTCATTTGGGCAATTTACTAGAATGATTTTGTGAACATTTCACTTTGGTTCTTTTTGATCAACTTACATGGATAATTGAAGTAACTTTCGCTTATGACCATATACTTTGACTTTTTCAACCGGATATTGTAATTTTGACTTTAACTTTGTTCTTTCTTTCGATTCATCATCATAAACAACACAACTTTGAACAATTACACGGATTTCATGACGAGGTGAGGTGGAATATGGATTGAATTGTATGATTGTTTTTATCATTTTAAGCACATAATCCGGGTTAGAGGTCTCGACACGGTAAATGCACTAGTTCTAACCTAATGTACAATAATGGGTTCACACACTATAATCATCACGAGAAATCATGCTACGCTAACAATCTAAACAATCGTTGACGAGGCGTTTTTCTCTCATGAAATTGAAGGATATAAAGGATATAAGTGTGATACATGGATTGGACTCACAATTGGCATATTACCCTTAATTGTACATTTCTATGTTTTTACTTGCTAGCAACTCTATCAAGATGCTCATAAGTCAACCATGTCATGCAACCTAGCCTACACTACCTAGCCCCACTTACATGTACAAATCCAATCACAAGAAAATCTCATCTTACAAACGTGTATATCCAATATAACTCGAATATTTTGCCCCTAAGGGTTAATTTCATATTACAAGAAAGTAAATTAACATCTAAACTAAGTACATAAAGGAAATTAACAAGAAAATGAAATCTACCTACAAAAGTAAAAATGCAAAAACACAAAAACAAACACATAAACACATAGTCACACAAGAAGTACGGAAAAATAAAAAGGAGGTACCAATCACTGTCGTGGACCCTGAGGTCCAAAGATCGACTCCATTAGGCCATTGTACAAAGAACGGGCCTCAAATGGATCAGGAGCTGATGGTGGAACATCCGAGTTATCCTCAACTCGCCCGACACATGAATGCCTAGGGAACCACTCAGAATCGTGGCCCTGAGGATAATGTGGATGAGCTGTGGATACATAAGTCTGCCTGTAATCATATGGAGGTGGAGTCTCTACATAATCAAGACCTGCAATATGGTCCTGATGATGACGTACTCGCTCTGAATACTCAAACTGCATCCTCAACTGCTGTTCATGAGCATATGCCATGGCTAGCTCATAACTCCTACGCTACTCACCCTGTCTAGCAGTCATGTCCCACATACTCCGCTCATAAGATGTCCACTGATGATACCCACTAGGCCGCTCAAACCCAACACTCGGCCCAAAATTTCCAATTCCAGCACCTAACAACACTCCATCCCTCCTTCCTTCAAAACCCTCTCTAGCAGTACTAGAATCACCTCTCTCATTAGTACCCGTTGGTTCCACCAGTGCTATCGTCTCCTCCCGAGTAACCCCCTCCTTAGAAGCTATTAAGTAACCATGGGATTTCAAATCCCTGAGGAGTTTGAACTGTGGATGATCCTTAAACTCCCACTCAGTTCCCTTCAACAACCGTTTCATAGAATAAGGAGTATGAGACAAATTTTGCAAATGGATCTCCTCTGGAACTACCTTGTGGATGTAAAGAAGGCGGGAGATAAGTCTAGGATGGGGCATGATGAGCTTGTTCCTCTTGTTTCGTGCATCCCAAATGTTAGACATTATAAGTTGCCTAAATGATAAGGCTAGATTTCCCGTTATCAAAGCATACAACACAACAACATCTTGAAACCTAATCATGCCTTTATCACTAGTCCGAGGACACACATTCCAACTAAGAATTGACATAATCAAACGGGGCAATGGCTTCAAATAAGCACGCTCTAACTTAAAATTTGCACTTAAAGCGTCTCGGGGAACAACAAAGACTTCAGAAAGCATATCAAGCCAATTATCACCCGTTTTCGCCCCCGTTAATACTTTATCAGTCAAGTAATCAAAATCCCTCCCTGATGTGGCACCCGTGTCAAACTTAGTGATTTTATCTAAGGTAGCAAAAGACATTGTTACCTTTTTTCCATTCACAGTGCCAACTAACTTAATGGTCACTGGAGGGTGATTACCAGGAGTCATCACTAAAGTACCCATCCAATCAATGATACCATCCAAATACACTTCATAATCATCATTATTATTCCAAAGTAACGCTTGTTTCCAACCCATATTTTCAAAAGCTTCAACCATACCAAACCCCCTAAAATCCTCTAAAACAAGTCTTCGTTCACCCACTAATTGACTCATAATATCATTAGCCTCAGCAATCTTTTCTTTGAACAATATCAAATGCCATTCAGAGGGTAAAGTATGCAATGATGTACCTTGTCTCCAGTCGGGTTTTTCAACTTCCATCTCAACCTCCATCTCCTCACTTCTTGGTGGTGAATTTTCGTCTTCTTGCTCTTGAATAACCAATTGCCTTCTCTTTTTCTTTTGTTGACTTGATGAAGTATCACCCTTCTTGCTAAAACTCTTCACTAGCTTTCCGGCTTTCTTTAATGTATCCATGTCAACAAAGCTAACAAAAAGTAACAAACTTTAGCAATGGTTAGTAAATAAAAGCAAAAATAAGAAGAAAATTGCAAAAACCCGTTTTTTAACTTACTTGAATCTCGAAAATTAGGCTGAAATTAGAAAAACAATTATGGGCGTTTTGTAGCCCTTGAAAAGTTATGCAACTTAGCCTCAAGAATTGTTTAAATTGATGGAGAATTGAAGGAGATATGGTTGATTGAGTGATTAGGGTTTGGAAGAAATTATTTGGAGAAGAAAGAGTTTGTGAGAGAGAGGGGTCGACTGAGAATTATTGGGTGAAATTATAAGTGGATCGGTTTTGTGTGTGGCTATAATCAAAAGGTTTTTTGATTTTTGATTTTTATTAAAAATAAAAAAAATTCGAAATCTGCGATCCGGCGTAAATTACGCTGGAACCTAGCATAACCTACGCCCCTTCGGTTTGGCTGGCCGTAACCTACGCCCAAGCTGCCGTAACTTACGCCCATTGAAAACTTGACCAACGTAACATATGCCATAGCCGACGTAGCTTACGCCGATCTCTAAGTCACGTTTTTGGCGTCTCGAGTCCAAGTTTCAGCGTAGGTCAATGGATTTTGGGCGTAACGTCTAAACTAGGGGTTCCATGTCTCCGTAATGTACGCCACCCTTGGCGTAATTACGCCAAATTCCAGTTTCCAAATTCCATCACTTCAGTTTTTTTGTTTTTTTTTATAAACTACAGCCACATACCTTAATAAAAACCTTAATTAACAAACTTGCAATTGTTTATAATTTAAACTCCCTTCCCCAACTTAAAGGTACATTGTCCCCAATGTACACCCGAAATTAGAAATGAGTTAAACGGCTTCAACAAATTGCAAAAACGTTCACTTTTTCACCCAAACCGCTTCCCCAACTTAAAGGTACATTGTCCCCAATGTACACCCGAAATTAGAAATGAGTTAATCGGCTTCAACAACTTGCAAAAACGTTTTCTTTTCATCCAAACCCCTTCCCCAACTTAAAGGTACATTGTCCCCAATGTACACCCGAAATTAGAAATGAGTTAAACGATTCAACAAATTGCAAAAACGTTCACTTTTTCACCCAAACCCCGTCCCCAACTTAAAGGTACATTGTCCCCAATGTACACCCGAAATTAGAAATGAGTTAAACGATTCGACAAATTGCAAAAACGTTCACTTTTTCACCCAAACCCCTTCCCCAACTTAAAGGTACATTGTCCCCAATGTACACCCGAAATTAGAAATGAGTTAAACGGTTCAACAACTTGCAAAAATCGTTTTCATTTTCACCCAAACCCCTTCCCCAACTTAAAGGTACATTGTCCCCAATGTACACCCGAAATTAGAAATGAGTTAAACGGATTCAACAACTTGCAAAAACGTTTTCATTTTCACCCAAACCCCGTCCCCAACTTAAAGGTACATTGTCCCCAATGTACACCCGAAATTAGAAATGAGTTAAACGATTCGACAAATTGCAAAAACGTTCACTTTTTCACCCAAACCCCTTCCCCAACTTAAAGGTACATTGTCCCCAATGTACACCCGAAATTAGAAATGAGTTAAACGGTTCAACAACTTGCAAAAATCGTTTTCATTTTCACCCAAACCCCTTCCCCAACTTAAAGGTACATTGTCCCCAATGTACACCCGAAATTAGAAATGAGTTAAACGGTTCAACAACTTGCAAAAATCGTTTTCATTTTCACCCAAACCATCCTTCCCCAACTTAATTTAAGTGCCTAGGTGCTGGGAATTAAGTTTCATGTGTGATCATGCAATCAAAACACTAAAACAACTAAACAAAAGCAAACAAACTAAACTTACCGAAAATGAAGCTATAAAAACAAACAAACAACGGGTTGCCTCCCGTGTAGCGCTAAGTTTATTGTCCTCAACCCGACATTACCTCAATTGATTCAAGCAACCTCATAAGATGGTGGACTTGAGATGAAGTTCACCATTTCTTTTGTAGCTCCATTTATGTCGGTTGCATCCAAGTAAGGCTTCAAGAGGTGCCCGTTGACCATTTGCTTCACACCATCCTTTGGATCTTCAATCTCAATCTCCCCGAAGTTCCCGACTCTTGTAATGACATATGGACCCATCCACTTGCTTTTGAGTTTTCCGGGAAAGAACTTGAGTCTTGAATTATAAAGCCAAACTTTTTGGCCAACTTCAAACACCTTCTTCTTTAACTTGGCATCATGAATCGCTTTCATCTTGTCCTTGTAAGTAGATGCGCATTCATATGCCTCATTCCTCAATTCTTCCAACTCACATAGCTGCAATTTCCTTTCCTTACCAGCATTCTCAAAATCCATGTTAACGGCCTTAACGGCCCACAATGCCCTATGTGCTAACTCAATTGGAAGATGACAACCCTTCCCATAAACCAACCGATAAGGAGTAGTGCCAATAGGTGTCTTAAAAGCGGTACGGTAAGCCCATAAAGCATCATTCAATTTTGTTGACCAATCTTTTCTATCGGGTCTTACCGTCTTTTGCAAAATTCTTTTATTTGCCTATTTGACACTTCTACTTGCCCACTTGTTTGTGGGTGATATGGGGTGGCAATCCGGTGGTTTATTCCATACCGTTTGAGAAGTTTTCCAAACTGAAATTTTTTAAAATGAGATCCCCCATCACTTATGATCACACGAGGGATTCCAAATCTTGAGAAAATATTGCTTTGAACAAACTTGCACACAACGGTATGGTCATTGGTTCTAGTGGCAATGGCTTCTACCCATTTTGAAACATAATCTACAGCCACTAAAATGTAGTAATTACCAAAAGAGTTTGGAAAAGGACCCATAAAATCAATACCCCAAACATCAAAAATGTTAACAACTAAAATGGGTTGCATGGGCATCTCATTCCTCTTAGTAATACTACCTAGTTGTTGACATCTAACACACTTCTTGACAAATTCAGCGGCATCCTTAAAAATACTAGGCCAAAACAAACCACACATAAGAACCTTATAACCTGTCTTTTGACCGCTGAAATGACCTCCACATGCAAATGAATGTACATGAGTCAACACATCTTGAATCTCTTCTTCCGGAACACATCTTCTCACCAATTGATCCGGGCCAACTTTGAACAAATCCGGCTCATCCCAAATATATTGCTTGGCTTGTGCAAGGAATTGTTGCTTCTTCCTTTTGGCCCAATGCTCCGGTAGCTTACGTGCGGACAGAAAATTAACAATGTTTGCATACCAAGGAACTACAGAAACGGTTAGTAATTGTTCATCCGGAAAAGTCTCCTTGATCTCCTTGGTTGAATCATCCTCCGTAGCTTGAATTCTTGACAAGTGGTCCGCCACCACGTTCTCACATCCTTTCTTGTCTCGGATCTCCAAGTCAAACTCTTGTAATAGCAAGACCCATCTAATTAGCCTTGGTTTTGCATCTTTCTTCTCCATCAAATGCTTAACCACGCTATGATCTGTGTACACAATCACTTTGCTACCACAAATATAAGAACGAAACTTGTCAAGAGCATAAACAACCGCAAGCAATTCTTTTTCGGTGGTGGTATAATTCAGTTGGGCATCCGATAAAGTCTTGCTTGCATAATAAATCACAACGGGTTTCTTATCCACCCGTTGTCCCAAAACAGCCCCAATGGCAAAGTCACTTGCATCACACATGATTTCAAATGGCATGGACCAATTAGGTGATTGCAAAATGGGGGCTTCAACCAATTTCTCTTTCAAGGTTTCAAAAGCTTTCAAACATTCATTATCAAACACAAAAGGTACATCTTTTAACAATAAATTGCACAATGGTTTGGTAATGACACTAAATCCCTTGATAAACCTTCTATAGAACCCGGCATGTCCAAGAAAAGAACGGACACCCTTAACATTTGTTGGGGGAGGTAAAGTAGAAATGACTTTGATTTTGGCCTGGTCAACTTCCATGCCTTTACTTGAAATCACATGACCCAAAACCGTCCCCTCTTGAACCATGAAGTGGCTCTTTTCCCAACTTAAGACTAAATTTGTCTCAACACATCTTTTCAAAACCTTAGTTAGCTCATTAAGACAATTATCAAAAGTTTGACCAAAAATTGAAAAATCATCCATGAAAATCTCTAAGGAATCACCGACCATATCCGAAAAGATACTCATCATGCACCTTTGAAAGGTGGCCGGAGCATTACATAACCCGAATGGCATTCGCCTAAAGGCAAAAGTTCCATAGGGACATGTAAATGTGGTCTTGTGTTGGTCATCGGGATGAATAGCAATTTGGTTATAACCTGAATAACCATCTAGAAAGCAATAAAATTTCTGACCTGCAAGCTTCTCAATAATTTGGTCAATGAATGGAAGTGGGAAATGATCGTTTGAAGTAGCGGTGTTCAACTTTCGATAATCAATGCATACCATCCACCCAGTGATGGGTCGGGTAGCAATTTGCTCACCACTTTCTCCTTTTACCACTTGAATTCCAGCTTTCTTAGGCACCGTTTGTGTTGGACTTACCCATGTACTATCCTAAATTGGGTAAATAATTCCAGCATCCAACCACTTAAGCACCTCTTTCTTCACAACTTGACGCATATGTGGATTCAATCTCCTTTGAGCATCACGTGAAGGTTTTGCTTTGTAACACCCCGATAAGGCGGAATCATGAGGGTTACACCAATAGCACAACACGACATGGAAATTATGTAGAGCCAAAACTAAATGCATAAATAGGATTCAATAATCCATACAAAACATTCAATAATACAAGTATCGGCTCAAACATAAACATAACCCTTGATCAGGGATAACGAATCACGGATCCATGAATAGGTCCAAGTCCAATCCTAGCATGCAAAGAAACTTTCAACACATCTTTTCAAAACCTTAGTTAGCTCATTAAGACAATTATCAAAAGTTTGACCAAAAATTGAAAAATCATCCATGAAAATCTCTAAGGAATCACCGACCATATCCGAAAAGATACTCATCATGCACCTTTGAAAGGTGGCCGGAGCATTACATAACCCGAATGGCATTCGCCTAAAGGCAAAAGTTCCATAGGGACATGTAAATGTGGTCTTGTGTTGGTCATCGGGATGAATAGCAATTTGGTTATAACCTGAATAACCATCTAGAAAGCAATAAAATTTCTGACCTGCAAGCTTCTCAATAATTTGGTCAATGAATGGAAGTGGGAAATGATCGTTTGAAGTAGCGGTGTTCAACTTTCGATAATCAATGCATACCATCCACCCAGTGATGGGTCGGGTAGCAATTTGCTCACCACTTTCTCCTTTTACCACTTGAATTCCAGCTTTCTTAGGCACCGTTTGTGTTGGACTTACCCATGTACTATCCTAAATTGGGTAAATAATTCCAGCATCCAACCACTTAAGCACCTCTTTCTTCACAACTTGACGCATATGTGGATTCAATCTCCTTTGAGCATCACGTGAAGGTTTTGCTTTGTAACACCCCGATAAGGCGGAATCATGAGGGTTACACCAATAGCACAACACGACATGGAAATTATGTAGAGCCAAAACTAAATGCATAAATAGGATTCAATAATCCATACAAAACATTCAATAATACAAGTATCGGCTCAAACATAAACATAACCCTTGATCAGGGATAACGAATCACGGATCCATGAATAGGTCCAAGTCCAATCCTAGCATGCAAAGAAACTTTCAACACATCTTTAATTCACATGCTTACCTGAAAAGTGTACTAAAACGCGTCAACATAAAGTTGGTGAGTTCGTAGGGACAAGTAATAGGAAACAAGTGTCGGGATAACAACCGTTTAACCTTGATTCGATCAATAAACGACCACATAACGAACATACCGATCATACAACGAACTTGTAACCTTGGTTAGATCATTAAATGATCTCATAACCTTGAAACCTTGATTTACAATTCAAACGAACACATAACCTTGATAAACTAGCCAAACGATCATACAACCTCGATTCACAAAATAAACGAACACATAACCTTGACAAAGTAGTCAAACAATCATGCAACCTTGATTCACAAACTAAACAAACACATAACCTTGACGAAAATAGCCAAACCATCATATAACCATGATTCACAAACTAAACGAACACATAACGAACATATAACGAACATAACGATCATAACGAACATATAACCTTGAAACCTTGAAGCCTTGATTTGGATCATTAAATGATCACATAAATTGGATCGATAAACGATCACAAACCTTGAAACCTTGATTGGGTCATTAAATGATCTCATAATTTGGATCGTTAAACGATCACAAAACCTTGAAACCTTGATTGGATCGTTTAATAAGCCTCACAACCTTGATACGAACACATAACAATCATACATCCTTGATTGGATCGATAAACGATCCCATAACCATGATTTGATCAACAATTGATCATTTAACCTTGATACGAACACATAACGATCAATAACTGAAGAAACCCAATGTACCTACACTTCGTACGACTCTGCATTTAAAGAACCATAGATGCTTATATATAGGGTCACCCGCAGCCTTCCCACCACATCTACGACTCTTTAAATGCATCATCGTCTTCCATGTATGTACAACTATCCTAATCACAACCAATATCTATAATCACAAGCATAATTAATCGAGCCATGAGTCTATAAGTCAAGCAAACAATCAATCAATTAACTAAACAACAATCAAACAAATATGTACACTTTTCAGCCCGAATCTCAATTGAGTAGGGGTAGGTTACGAAACTCACCTTTGCCAATAAAAAGCAATTTAAGATCGAGTTACAAGCATTCAACGAGCTACCGACGTCCAACGATCTTCAATGCTCACGACCTAACATTATGTTTTATAACACGCGTGTCATTATAATACGCATTTATTTACCCATATACAATATTCATAAGTATGCGTATATGTCGTCTCTTGTTTACCACATATCGAAATATTTAAATGTTTATTAGTATATGTGTCATTACGTTATATATATATACAAGGGCTTTGCTTGCATAACCGACTTAGGACCTTCTAAACGACTCAAATTTGGTGTCAAAATGGCTGAGGAATGGCCCGGAAAGAAGCCCAATCCAACCCTAGAAGATAAGCCCACAGCTAGACCAAACAGCAAAATACAATAAGGGAAGCAGCGTAAGGGACGCCCAATTATGGCGTAAGGTACGCTGAGAAGAAAATAGGCAGGCGTAGGATATAGTGCTAAATGGCGTAAGCTACGGTGGTGGCTACTGAACTGGCGTAAGGTACGTTGAACTCTAGCGTAACTTACGGTTACCTGCAATTAGCTGTTTTGGCGTCTGATTCCTTGAATTATGGCGTAAACAGAAGCTAAACTCGAAATGGAAGATAGGAGGGGCGTAAGGTACGCCAAGGAGGGCGTAAGGTACGCTGGGTTCAACCTGAACTGAACAGCAGCAGCAACAACAACCAAACACGATTCCTTTTGACCTAGAAACCCTAATTCGAGTTATGGGGTCGATTGGTGAATGAATTGAACTTGTTTTAAGCTTTGATAACTCAGAAGGATTCTAACAAACTTGAAACCCTTTTCCAGATCGCTCTAAAATCATTAGTTTCATAATTAAGAAATGGGTTGACCTAATTTTTAAATATATATAAACCCTAATTCGGTTCAAATGGGTTTTAACCCGAATTTGGTAAGGGTTGTGTATATTAGGCTAACAACATGATTACAAACACTTCCCACTACAAAGATTCGATTCAAATCGTCAATTCGGTATAAAACCCGGTTTTTGACCCGTTTAACCACTTGAAACCCTAACTCGACTTTTAATCCGATTTTGACTTAGAAAATGGTTCAAGAATATTTGTAAATGATTAAAACAAGCTTACAAACATAAAAATGATAATTTGAGATGAGTCCACTTACCAAGATCTTCCACCAAAGTGATAAACCCGAATTTGACCCAATTGGAGTGATTCTTGCACCTTTAAAAACTCAAACTTTTGATATGTTGGTAAAATGATGTTGAAGAAAAAAAACCCCTTTCAAAAGCTTGCTTGAAACCTCAATTTGTTGCATTAAATTTAGAGAGGGAGAGTTTAAGAATATGGGTGTTCTTCCAATGAATGGGAGAGAGGAAAGTGTAAGAAAATGTATGGGTGGATAAGGTGGTGGTGGTGTAAGAGATAAGGTTGGGTCAACCAAAAGGGTATGGGTCAACTAGATGGGTCATGGGTTGACTCAAGGATACCCAAATACAACTACTAGTTACATTATGCCCCGACTACCATCGACATTTAAATTAAACGATCAATTAACCTCGAATAACGCCTTGAACCCAACTTAAACCACGAACAACTCGATCATATATTATTAGTCAATTTTATCTCATCAAATCGAACAGAAAACTATCGGGTCAACGTAAGTCAAAAGTCACGAATGTTACATGCTTCAACATCGGTGATAATCTTGTGCATCACAATTGATGGACTAATTCCTTTTAAATCGGCAATTGTCCATCCAATAGCCGCCTTGTATTCCTTGAGCACTTTGAGTAATGCTCTTTCTTGAACTTCTTCCAAGTTTGATGCAATAATCACCGGCAAAGTTTGCTCCTCTCCCAAAAATGCACACTTCAAATGTGATGGGAGCTCTTTCATCTCAACTTGTGGTGGACTCTCAATTGATGGCTTGAGATGGGTGTCAATATGATCCGGTAAACTTTCCACTAAATGAGTCCATGGTGTTCTACCTTCTTGAATGACCATGATTTCCGATTCTTTCTCTTTCGCTTTTAATGCCTCACTATGCTCCAAGATCAACCTGTCAACCAAAGCACAAGTCTCCCGTGTGTCTTCCTCATTTTCATGAGGAATACACTCATCAATGACGTCCGCCATAAAGCATTCATCACTAACTACGGGGTTAGGCACACTAGCAACAACATTCAACCTCAACTTAAGGTTGCCAAAAGTCATTTCAACCGTACCCCTTCTACAATCAATTAAGGCATTGGCGGTTGCCAAAAAGGGTCTACCCATGATAACATTGGGCTGCCTAACATTACCACTTGATGCAAAATCAAGTACCAAAAAGTCACGGGGTAATAAAAGTCCTCAACCTTAACAATAACATCTTGGACAATCCTCTAGGAAGTTTTAGGGACAAATCAGCCATCACCAAGGTGGTGTTGACTTTTTCCAAAGGTCCAAAGTCATATTGGTCATATAAACTTCCCGGAAGAATACTCACACCCGCCCCCATATCCAAAAGTGTCTTGTTCATTTTAAAATCACCAACTTGAATAGTAATTAAAGGCGCTCCCGGATCTTGGAGTTTAGGTGGGAGTATGCCCATCACAACGGCACTAATTTCTTCGGTTAAAACAATTTTATTTGGAAGTTTATGGTGCCGTTTTTGAGTACACAACTCCTTAAGATATTTAGCATAAGCCGGAACTTGTTTGATGATATCAATAAGAGGAATGTTAATTTTGACTTGTTTAAAAATTTCCCACATTTCTTCCTCATGGGGACCTCTTTTCTTGAGTGTAGGCCTAAGTTTTGGATCAATTAAAGCCAAAGGAAAAGGAATGGTATTACCCTCCATATCCTTTCCTTGTTTTTCAGAAAATTTGCCATTAGACCTATTGTTTTCTACCTCTTTAAAAGTCACTTTTTTAGGTGATTTAGGTAGAACAATTTCCGGTTCATGCTCACTATCTTCATTCTCATCAACATCCTCCACCACACCATCAACAAGTGATGATGGAGGCACAACTTTATTATCATAAACCCTACCACTACGAAGAGTACTTACATTGTTGATCTCCACATTTTTGACATTCTTGGAGCCGCCACTTTGATGTTGTGGATTGACCTTGGTATCACTCGGTAGCTTTCCCGGATTCTTCCTCAATGCCGATACATCCTCCGCCAAGTGACCAACTTGCTTTTGCAAAGACTCAACCGTCTTGTCCCGAATCTCATTCTTCCTATCCATCTCTTTCAAGTATTCCATGATTTCCCGGGTTGACACATCATTACCTCCCGAAGGCCCACCTTGATCATTACCTTGTTGATAATTCCTTGGGTAGCCTCTATTGAATCCTCCTTGATTTTGGCCACCTTGGTAATTTCCTTGGTTGTAATTTCGGCCTTGGAATGGTTGAGATGGTGCTCCACTATTTTGGTTGTTTCCTTGAAAATTCGGGTTGAGTTGGTTTGAAGAATTCCCATATCTAAGATTGGGATGATTTCTCATTCCCGGATGATAAGTGTTGGAGTTCATGTCAAATTGCCTCTTTTCTCCATACACTTGATTCACTTCTTCAACTTGTTCCGGGACCAATGGACATTGCAAAGCCGTATGCCCAAGCTCATCAGAACTTTCACAAATCGGATATTCTTGAGAAACTTGAGAAACACTCCGATTTTCAGCTTTCCCCAACTTGGCAAATTTTCGTTCCAATGCCTCAAGTCGATCTTTGGTGGCTTGATCACTTGTTGATGACGAAGAAGCTATTGGATGCCTTGCCCTCCTATTAGATTGTGCTTGCCTTTTGGAATTCACACTCATTTTCTCCAAGAATTCCCAATCAACATCTTCGGGATTTGTCAAGAAAGTTCCATTGCTAATTGAATTCACATCTCTTTTCTCTTCCGGTAACAAACCATCATAAAAAGCCGTGATCAATTCCCATTTAGCAATTCCATGATGAGGACATGTTATCAACAACTCATTAAACCTATTGAAAGCTTCATAAAATGTTTCACCCGATTGTTGCTGAAAAGTTCTTATTGAATTCCTTGCATCACTAGTCTTTTGCATGGTATAATATTCATCCAAGAATTGTTGTTGCATTTCAGCCCATGTAAAGATACTACCCAATGGCAATGCCAAGAACCATTTCTTTGCTTTATCCTTCAAAGTGAACTGAAATTAGACTAGCTTGACTTCATCCGGTGAAAAGCCTTGCCCTCCAATAGTTCCACAAATCGCCTCAAACTCCGACAAGTGCAAATAAGGCTCCTCCGATGCCTTCCCATAGAAGCTTGGCAAAATACTCAAACATTGAGGTCTAACTTCAAATGCTCTACCCCTCAACACCGGTGGTACTATAGGTGAAGCATTAATGGCTATGGCGGGTCGGAAATGACTATCAACTCCTTGTGGTGGAGGTTGATAGTTCATGTTAGGAATGGCACGGTTATGTGGTGGGTGATTGGGTGGAACTCCACGACGTTATTGGCGTGGTGGTGGACCATGAGGAACTCTTGGTCCTTGGTTGATGTATTGAGGTTGGTTATATTGGGGGTATTGAAAGTTTTGTGGTTGTACATAGTCTTCCCCATCATTACAATCATACCCATCCGAATGATCATCAAATCTCCCATCATCCCAATTATCAATCCTATCATACACCGACTCCTCCGTATACCGTGATGCATCTCCAACGTAAGTTGGTGTTCTAGGTCGGTTGGGGTTTGTGTAACCACTCCCTATTGATCGGGGTGGATGTTGTGGTTGACGTTGGTTTTGAAGTTGGTTATTTGGATCAAGGTTGGTTTCTTGTTGAATTCCGGCAGGTTGGATGACCGGTGGTACATTTCCGGGAGCACTCATGTTTGCACGGTGAAGTACTCGGTTCCTTCTAGCTGTTTTCTCAATTTCCGGATCAAACAACAAAGGTGACTTTTTCTTTGAATACCTCGTATGCATACACTACCTGTAATCTGCACACAATCAACACACCTAGTGTAATACTGAACTACAAGAATTCAAAAGGAAATAAACAAACTACTAACAAAAACTAAACTAATTCTTTTTGTATTTTCTGAAAATTTTTAACTAAACTAATTAAAAACAAACTTTAACACTTTGCACACCGATTCCCCGGTAGCGGCGCCAAATTTGATCGATGTCGTTGGACCGATCAAAAATAAAACTAAATACCAACAATTAGTACGGGTAAATAGAGTATCGTATCCTCAGGGAATCATGGGAAAGTGTTAAACAATTTACAAAGTTAATTAAACTAGGCATAAACTTAAAATTGTTTATGAACTTAACAATATAATTCAATAAAATAAAAGTAGACCATTCTCATGCTCTCAATTATGCTTTCAAATATGTAACCTAACTTATATTCATTGGAAATCACATAGACATGATTCGTTATAACGTTTGGATTGAATGAACTTAAGAACTAAATTAATCGGTTGTGATGATTCACGATAATGAAAACCGGGGAATTGACACAACTAGATTTCTAATTCATTAAAGTAAAATTACAAGTTCATGAGAGATTCATTCAATAATCAATGATTACTTAACAAATTAAAATCAAGTGATAGATGAATTTCATTCAAAGTCATAAACAAGTAATCATTCAAACAATCCAAACAACATTAGATGTAAAAGACTAATAAGTAATTAAACATCTAATCCAACATGAATATGAGAAAGGTTGAACATAAATGGCTTACATAATTGTTCACATGAGAATGATCAAAAGAAACCTAGCCTGTCATCTTCATCAATGATTCTTCAATGTTGGCTATGATCTCCATGGAATTATGAATTGATGATGAAATTGGGGTGTTGGGAAGGTTAGGAACTGCTTCTTGTGTGTGAAAATATGAGTTGTAACTTCCCAAAGTCGTCCATGAATGAGATATAAACTGAAAATTGAATTAAAACCATAAAATTCGGATGCACTATCTGAACTGGCGTAAGGTATGCTGACACTGGCGTAGCTTATGGTGGCTCAGAAATGCACTTTTCCAGTTTTGACTTCCTTTGACTCGTTCTTGATCCTTTTAGCTCCAAATCGCAACTTATGACCTGAAACACTTAACAAACATAAACACGCCCTAATCGTCTATTAACCTTCACAAAACATGTCATTTTCACATCTTAAGCTTATACAAATTAACCCGCGCAATGCGGCGGTGTTCGTGTCGGCGAAGGTGTGGTGGTGGGGGACGACTGTTGGTGGTATAGGCAGTGTCGAGTGGTGTAAATAATTGATGTATAATTAAGTAACTGATGTAAAGGGTTAATGAGAATATTTTAAAAGATATAAATGAATAAAGAGGTAGAATCCGAGACAAGATTAAAATGAATATTTAATAAATTAAATAATCTTTGAATAGCTTTTGGTTGATTTCTATCTCTTATATCCACTCAACTCAACTAAAACCAATTTTGAGTTTTAGACCCAAATCTTTGAGTCGAACCGTCATTGCATTTAACCAGATGGTTTTTTTTTCTCCACGTGTAACCGGTTTTTTGGAATTTTCAACTTTTTTGGAAAGATTTTCTAATTATTTTTAGAGAAAATGTCACAAATGGTCCCTGTGGTTCTTCATATTATTAAGTTTCCCCCTAACCTTTTTTTCGTTGCAAACCGTCCCTGTATTTTTTGTTCTCGTTGCCAGAAGTCCCTGACACTAACTTCCGTTAGATTTGGCCGTTTAAACCCTTCATGTGCTAAACATATAATCCTCCATGTGAACCCCCAATATATATTTACGAGACATATATACATATAAATATAAATATAATCATTTTTTTGCCAAATTGTTTTTCATTAATTGCGTTATGCACACACAATAACCAGATAATCACTTCGAAATTCAATCCCAAACATCCTCTTAGAGCTTATTGTTAAAAATCCTTTGAATAATGTAAAAGTTTTAAATATTTTAAAAGCTTTGCATGAATAAAGAGGTAGAATCCGAGACAAGATTAAAATGAATATTTAATAAATTAAATAATCTTTGAATAGCTTTTGGTTGATTTCTATCTCTTATTTTTTTAGAACGACAATATATTAAATAAAGGTCACTAGCGAAGGACTAGATGCCCAAAGAGTACAAATACAAGGAACCAAATACAAATACTATTATAATATCTAGATCAAAACAATCAACAAGATCATAGATACTTCTTGGGGTTTGGACTGCGAGGAGTACAGAAAGGGTAAACAAAAAGTCATACCAATTACGAGACGAGATACGAGAAATTTTGAAATTTTTTATGATTTCTATCTCTTATATCCACTCAACTCAACTAAAACCAATTTTGAGTTTTAGACCCAAATCTTTGAGTCGAACCGTCATTGCATTTAACCAGATGGTTTTTTTTTCTCCACGTGTAACCGGTTTTTTGGAATTTTCAACTTTTTTGGAAAGATTTTCTAATTATTTTTAGAGAAAATGTCACAAATGGTCCCTGTGGTTCTTCATATTATTAAGTTTCCCCCTAACCTTTTTTTCGTTGCAAACCGTCCCTGTATTTTTTGTTCTCGTTGTCAGAAGTCCTTGACACTAACTTCCGTTAGATTTGGCCGTTTAAACCCTTCATGTGCTAAACACGTGAGGGTATAATCGTCCATGTGAACCCCCAATATATATTTACGAGACATATATACATATAAATATAAATATAAATATAAAATCATTTATCCTCTTTTCACTCCCACACAAACCCAGAAAACCCTACCAAATCAATCCTTATCAAAATCAATCCCTAAACTAAAATCATTCTTCCCTAAATTACAATCGATATGAATGATCCATCCTCTGTCCTCGATGATAATGGGTTACCAGTGTTTAGAGGCAAGTCATGGAGTAATGACGATGAAGCTAGGCTAAAAGAAATATATGGTAAGATTTTGATTTTTGTTTTTGAATTCGATTAATAGAAAAATTAAAGCAAAAGACGATTACTTTATAGATTACTTATTTGTATTTGTTCCCCTTTTTTTCTGTCAACCACAGGGACGTTTGCTAATTTGATTTCAATTAGGATTTATCATGGTGGGTTATTCACAAATTCTTTTGAAAGGGGGTATGTTTTTGGTGATGAGGTAATATCGGATTATATTGATAGTGACCACTTTTCAATCCATGAGTTTAATTACTTAATTAAGAGATTAGGTTATGATAAAAAAATAAAAAAAAACAAGTTATGTACTATCATTTCCTCAAACCTGATGTTGATAATTTAGATAGGGGTCTGTTACCATTTTCAAGTGATAATGATGTCATAAAAATGATTGTTTATGTTAAAAAATCAGTGAGAATGTTTGATATTTACATTGAGCATAACATATCAACTGTGAAATCATATTGGAATCATATGGAAAGTAATGTTGTTAAAGAAGAAATACCGGATGATGATGTGGTTGTTGTAAATAAACCTATGAGTTTTAGTAGACTTTTGTTGGAAGGTACTGGTGTTCAATAAATCTGTGAGAATGATGAGTTTGAGTTTGATATAGGAGGTCATAATTTGACAGAAAAAAATGGAACTGATCCTGTTGCTGATGAGTGTTTTGAAAACAATATGGATACAAGTGATAGGGTTAATGATGTTGAGGTGGACATGAGTCATTTCCAGGCTCATTGTGAAAGAAATGACCATTGGCTTAGGAAAGATGTTGAAACAGGGGTAGGGGATTTAGAAATTGATGAATATGTTGTGGGTATAGACTTTGATCAATATGATAGTGAAGATGATGGAAATATGAGAAACAGAGAGTTGAGAAAATTAAACAGAAACAATAAATCTCAACAAGTTAGGTGTCCCTTTCATCTTGGGAAGGCTTTTATGGATCCAAATGAAGTTAGGCAGTTGATTAGGAAGCATGGAGTGGAAAGTAGGAGGGAATTAAGATTTGTAAAAAATGATGGGAAGAGGATTAGAGTATGTTGCTTTGGCAAGATGCCAGATTACAGAAAATCAGAAAAAGCAACAAAAGAAACAGAATCTTGCACAGTCCAAGATGGCATAGTTGGTGAGGGCAATAAAGTTGAAAAGGGTAGGGATGTAATTAAAGAGACCCCCACTTTCCCATGGACCTTATTTGTGTCCAAAACAGATCAAGACAAACATTGGTATGTGAAGACATTGAAAAATGAACACAATCGCTTACAAACTAGAGAGTTGAGAAAATTAAACAGAAACAATAAATCTCAACAAGTTAGGTGTCCCTTTCATCTTGGGAAGGCTTTTATGGATCCAAATGAAGTTAGGCAGTTGATTAGGAAGCATGGAGTGGAAAGTAGGAGGGAATTAAGATTTGTAAAAAATGATGGGAAGAGGATTAGAGTATGTTGCTTTGGCAAGATGCCAGATTACAGAAAATCAGAAAAAGCAACAAAAGAAACAGAATCTTGCACAGTCCAAGATGGCATAGTTGGTGAGGGCAATAAAGTTGAAAAGGGTAGGGATGTAATTAAAGAGACCCCCACTTTCCCATGGACCTTATTTGTGTCCAAAACAGATCAAGACAAACATTGGTATGTGAAGACATTGAAAAATGAACACAATCGCTTACAAACTAGAGAGTTAAAGTGGGCAAGCAGTACATTTCTGTCTCAACACCTAAGTGATACTCTATCTAACAATCCAAATATCAGTGGGAAGGCATTACAAGACCAGCGGCAAAAACAGTTTCAACTAGGCATAGATAAGCAGGTAGTTTATAGAACAAAGAATAAGGCAATGAAGCAATTGAGGGGTAACTATGTGGACCAGTATGCAATTTTAAGGAGTTATGCTTTGGAATTGCAATCAAGAAATCCAGGAACAACTGTCAAGTTGGATGTAGAACATGAGCCCAATGTTGAAACATCTCAAACAAGGGTATTTAAGAGAATTTACATTTGTTTAGGTCCATTAAAAAGGGGTTTTAAGGCATCTGGAAGGGAGTTGTTGGGCTTAGATGGAGCATTTATGGGAGGCCCTTATCCAGGTCAAGTATTGACTGCTGTTGGGGTAGATGCTAATAATGGTATATACCCATTAGCATATGCCATAGTTGAAGAGAAACAAAGCATTCATGGACATGGTTTCTAAAGTGCCTTGGAGAAGATCTGGATTTGACAAGTAGAAGCAACTTCACTTTTATCAGTGATAGACAAAAGGTAATTACTTCAAGTTTTAATTACTTGTACTATTTATTTTGATATACTTTAAGTTATAATTACTTGACAAACTCTGTTAATGTTCAATCATTTTAGGGCATTATTCCAACACTTTCAAGTGTCTTTCCATGTGCAGAACATAGATATTGTTTAAGGCACATACATGAAAACTTGAAAGCTCACTTTAAGTGTGGAGAAATTTACAAAGACACTGTGTGGAAATGTGCTACATCACCAACTGTTCCAGAATTTGAAAATGCAATGGGGGAACTGAATACATTGAACAATAGGGTCCATGATTGGTTAAGGGCAATTCCACCGAAGTACTGAGTCAGAGCTCACTTCTCAGGTATATTCACAAACTTATTTTGGATATTTTCACTTAAAACAGTTTTATTTAGAGTATTTTATACTATTTGTACAGGAAGAGCACACTGTGATATATTGTTGAACAATATATATGTGAATCTTTTAATAGTAAGTTAGTTGATGGCAGAGAAAGGCCAATCATTACTTGTTTGGAATATATTAGAGAATATATGATGAAAAGGAGAGTAGTTGTTCAGGAAGTCATTGAAAAATGTAAAGGACCTTTGACTCCCACTACAACACAAATTTTTGAGGCAACAAAAACAAAAGCAGGTAGGTATAATTGTATATGGAATGGTGAGGATAAGTTTCAGGTTAATGGTCCATGGCAAGACCAAGCTGTTGTAGACATTAACAACACTTATTGTAGCTGTAGGAGATGGGAGTTAACTGGCTTACCATGTAAGCATGTTGTAGCAGCTATTTGGAACATAGATTGGAAGGGTAAAAAGGTTGGGGTTCCTGAGGACTTGGTTCACATGGCATACAGATTGGAAACATGGAAGGAAGTGTATGCTGAAATGATAACCCCTACAGCTGGTGTGTCTACATGGCCTATAAGTAACTCTACTTTGAAACTACTACCTCCACACCATAAAACACAAGTAGGCAGACCAACTAAGAAAAGAAAGAGGAGTGTTGGGGAAACATTAGCCAAGCCAATGGTGCAAGATGGAAGACTTTCTAGGCAAGGAAAGACTGTCACATGTGGAAAGTGTAACCAGAAAGGGCACAATTCTAAGACTTGCAAAGGTCAAAGGCAAACAACATCAACACAACAAAGCAAGTCTGTGAAAAGAAAGAAAAATACTCAAGAACAAAGGTGACATGCTAATTCTTGTATATGTTTTATTGTTTGTATAATGTAGTTGTAAATAAGTTTCTGAAATAATGTATCTTTTGCTTGTTGTAGTGGTCAAACTGGTGGTGGTTTTCAAGCAACACAAGAAAGAAAAAGGCAGAAAGTTGGTCCTGGTGGAAGTCAAACAATTAATGATGCCGCTGGTGGAAGTCAAGCAACACAAGGAAGCCAAGTCAATGCTGGTGGTGGTTTTTAAAGAAGTCAACATGTTGGTTTTTGAAGTTATGAAGTTGTGATTCTATTGTTTTTAGCTTTTGAAAAAACAATGTGTTTGCTATAATTTATGTAGTATGTAGGACATGAATTATGTAGAATTTAGGGTATCACTTGCTATGAATTATGTTGGTGTCACTGGTTATGCTTTTTAATAAGCAAATTTTGGTTTTAGTGGCAATTCAATTGTTATTTCAGTATGTATGTGTGCAGTTTTATATATGTGAAAACCTTGCAGTATTGTTATTTCAGTATGTATGCGTGCAGTCTCACATTACCAAAGTCATAAAAACCATTACAAAACATTGCATTAAGCATCATCAAACAAACCATTACATACCCATTACATTTGTCACAACAAACAACTGCCATTCATCCGATTTCAACAAAGAAAACAATTTTATTGGCAAAATACATAAACAAAAAACATCCAACTACAAACTAAATACTTTCTCAACCTCCTAACTTGTTGTTCTCTAGTACGTAAAGCTACTTCAAGGTCGTTTTTTGCTCTTAATAACCCAGGTATTATGTCAACAACCTTATAACACATGGGTGGATCAATCCATCGAAAAAACCCGCAATTTTTTACCTTGCTGGAACAAGCACAAAATCTTCGACCCGGATTACGAGGGGTCCATGATGTTCTTTGTATAACTGGAATTCCATACGAACAATAAATCACCATGATTGTTTCTTACCTTTCTTTACCCAATTTAATTAGGTTTTTATGAAGAAAAAGATGGCAAAGGTTTTTTTTGTGGAAAGTGTGTTAGATTGATAATTTATGAGGGAGAGACAAAAAAAAAGTGTTTATAGGTGGTTATAAAGTTGGAATGGACGATTCTACCATCATAAACGGGCTAGAACTAACGGAAGTTAGTGTCGGGGACTTCTGGCAACGAGAACAAAAAACAAAGGGACTGTTTGCAACGGAAAAAAAGGTTAGGGGGCAACTTAATAATATGAAAAACCACATGGACCATTTGTGACATTTTCTCTTATTTTTATGATGATATTGTAGATTCATAAATTATTTTTGTTGTTTATAAACTTTTTATTTATAATTCTTTTAATCTTAATATATAATATAAGACAGTTGAACTAATAACTTACTAACCAATCACATCACTCAATTTCATCAAATTGATTCTCGCTTATGTCATCATTTAGTTTAATTATAAATTAAAAATCCTAATAATCATTATCCAAATATATTATTATATTAGTATTTGTAGAAAAAGTCTCATTAATTTACACTTTTTTTGTTTTCCATCAATAATTTACACTTTTTAGCCCTGAATACTTAATTTATATTTATTTTTAGCCATCAACTTGAGATGAATTTTTTAAAAAAATTAATCATTTAATTAATTAAAAAAATTTCAACATATGAAATATTGTCTACAAAAATTATTTCAAAAGATGAAATACAATATATGTATTCAATGTTTTAAAAATATATTCTTTTAAATATGTTTTTACTTACATTTTTTACATTTAAATTTGATAATTTATCTTATATTTAAAATGTTATAAACAATCCGCGTAATCACATCTCTTGATTTTCTCAAATTTTCAATTTTGACTTTTCTTGACTTTTTATTATATAAACAAATATAGATTTACACATATAAATATCAATGTCGACTACATGTATAAATATCAATGTCAACTACATGACTAAAGATAAATATTAGCTATAAAAAAATATTCTAAAATATTATAAATTGATACGACATTGGTATCCCAATACAATATTGATAATGTTGTCCAATTTAATAATATATTAGATTAGATTTTTATAAAATATAAATTTAATATTTAATTTAATATTTAATATAAACACAATATGAACTCTAAATACCTATCCCAAACATAATAACAGATGACGATATACAATATTCTTATCCTAAACACAGAAGGATCACAGAACATAGGACGATCACAGAACAAAGCACGATTTACAATAGAGGAGTACTTAAATACTAAATCCAAATCAATATAAACTTCATTCAAGATTCATTTATCTCTCAATAAAAAAGGTACAAATTTTTCTCCCTTTTTATTAATTTTGCGTATTAATGTTTAAAGTTACAATTGTCACTCAAATCAAGAGTCCTAATTGTTATCAAAAAATATGAAAACAATCCTAATTGTTATCTAATTATCATAGGACAAGTGATTGAAAATAAACCTATACGTGTTATAGGCCCACATCATGATCAAAGACATAAACTTGAATGTCAAGTATAGGATCACAAGTTTGTTTATAATTTAATTCTTAATTATCTTTCATAATAATATAACATTATGAGTACAACTAGTTTCAAAAAATTATATAATAGAAGAATTATTGTAGCACGTGCCTTGTGGAATGACTACGGCAAACAATTCGATTAATATGTCTAAGCTAATAATGACAGTGACGAACCTGTTATTATTGTACTACAACTTGCAAAGTATGAAGATCTAATATTGATAATATCGTAAGTCTCGTGTCCAGTGTTGGACACGATTCTAAAATCTAGTTATATCTATTCAGTATTTTGTTTATACTGTACTAGTATTAGTTTTTAGTGGTTTATCCGTTTATAGAAGGAAATAGGCATATTTTTATGAATAGATGTATTGTTCATCTTATAGAATATTTGTCAACATATACGAAAATGATGTACATATGATGAAACGATGATCAACAAAAGAACAAGCTTTTAAAGAAAAAGAAATATCAAACAACATTAATCGATTAGAGTAGTTCACAATGCATCTTGCAGCAGCTTTCATGTTTCGGTTGGTTCCTTATACGACCGAGTACATAATTAGCTTATACGACGGCACAAAGTGATTCCATCACCGACTGGAAGCTGACAAATCTCGACTCTTGGATCAACAGCCAATGCTTTGTTAAGCTCTAACACGAAATCTCTGTAATACCTGACATACTTCCTGAGGGGTGCATCATCAGGGGCGACCAAAGACCCGTTCCAAAGGGTGTTATCGTAGCCAATGACTCCCCCGATTTTGACAAGATCAATTAATCTCTTGTGGTAGTTAAGGTAGTTGTCTTTGTCAGCATCCACAAAAATAAAATCAAACGATCCGTGGAACTTGACATCGTCAACCATTTGATCAAGAAGGGGCAGAGCAGGGCCCTCTCTGAAGTCGATCTTGTGGGCTACACCGGCTTTCTCAATAATCGGAAGACCAATTTCGTAATTCTCACGGTTTATGTCCAAAGCCAATATCTTCCCATCTTCTGGGAGAGCAAGGGCGGTAGAAAGAAGGGAATAACCGGTGTAAACACCGATTTCCATAGTGTTCTTAGCGTTTATGAGCTTAAGAAGCATGTTCAAAAACTGTCCTTCATCAGCTGATGTTGTCATAAGATTCCTATATAAATTTCAGATAACAAATATTAGTAAAAAAACATTAGGAAAATGTGTACTTAATTACATTGACCTCGCGTAAAAAAGAAAGTATACTTACCAAGGGTGTTTAGCAGTGACCTCGCGTAGCTCTTTCATGGATTCGGGCTCTCTCGGGTAAACGCTAGTTTCAAGAATATATTGGTAAAGCGCGTCGCTTTGAAGGAGACTCTTGTGGCCAACTTCTTGGTGTTTTGCGGGTTGAGTTTCTCCGTTTGTTGTCGCCATTGTTTTGATTAATGTGGGTGAAACGAAAGGTGTTTTTTAAGTTAGTTTTTTGATAGAAGGTTAATTTGTATGTAAAAGTGAACCTGAAATGGAAGAGGAAGTGCATTGGAATATATATAGTGAGTGGGCATAGACATAGTGGTCCGGGTGAACGTAGGTGAGTGCGGTTGGTAAGACTTGAGTAGTCGTTGTGAGATAGTTGACTTAGCCAACCATTTTGGAGCCCGTAGTTGGTGAGCTCTTTCCTTCACAAATCTCCAAAAGCAACTTGTGGTTGGTGAAATAAAAGCCTATTTTACATTTATATCTTTTATGTTTTTTTTAACGTTCAATTTTGATCCTCAAGCAGTATATACATAATCCAACCAAAAAGTTTAAATTTTCTTTTACAGATTTGTCAAACCCAAAGAGTCAAACTTAAACATGTAAGTAAAAACCAAAGAAGCATCCTCGTAGTCCCCGAACATTTATCAGTTGATTTGTACCTTGTTGGCATATCTTTTAATTAATTTTAGTCCTCCTATGATTGATAACATTGGTATGAATCCATATTTGAATTAATTGGTACATTTGAAAGAAGGCAAAAAGCATTCTTAAGATACAATACTATATTGTGCTACAAACATGATCTCTTGATACAATACTATATTATGTGTCTGTTTAGAAAGGGGCTTTTGAGGTCTTTTAGGAGCTTAAAAGCTCAGAGCTTTTAAATATAAACCCCTTTTAAAACTATAACCCTGTTTGGAAACGCATTCGAATTCAAAAGCTCCAGCCCCAAAAAGCTCCTAAAAGCCCCGAAAGGTCTTAAAAAATAAAAGCTTGTATAAGAAGGGTTGAAATAGAAGCCCCAGCCCCATTTTTAAGCTACAGCTCCAAGCCCCTAACCATAGCCCCAGCTTGAAGCTTTTGTGCCAAACATACATAAATGAGATTCGAAAAGACTTGTTAAACAAGCTAAGAGGGGAACAAAATAAGATATACTTAATTGTTACATCTCCATTTGTTTTTCTCTTTTAAATTAACAATTACACTAAAATTTAAATACTTACTCCGTAAAAAAACAAACAATAATCATACTGAAAAAATAAACTTCAGAATACATGTAAATTTTATTAGTAGCTTCACGCTTCCCTTTCACGTACGTTGTGGTCACTACCACACTACACAAACACATGGGCTTCTTAGTTAACGGACAATAGTGGGATCCCGATGTGGTATTTGTTACAATTAAACAGATTGTTCGTTGACTGTTGAGAATGCTCCAATGAAAAGAAAAAAAATTCAATATGTCAATGTGATGGAAAGGATGGTATGCTTATGATGTCATCACAAACTAAAATATTCTAGCTGTCTTAGACGTACAATATCAGTGGAATTGTACAAAAATCCTATATATGGTCCATTGAATACGATTATACGACTACCCCTTCCATCCAAAACTAAACGTTACTCGAATTTGAATTGGTTTGAAACTTCTTTGACTTTGTTGTTTCGTATTAAGGCATTCTTGGATCTCCTAATTCATGAATCATGATACAAAATGTACTTTTATAGTAAACTTGAGAAATATCTCAGTAAAAAAGAAATTAGTTTTGGAGTACGTCATGACAGCACGTTGATACGACTTTTTCTCTCAAAATGATTAAAAGCCTTAAATTATTCTTCATGTTTCATAGTTTATTTGATTGTGTGTGTATATTGTTATAAGTACGACGAATAAGTTAGTAGGCCGGGTAGGTGCCTGGTTGTAGGTGAACGGGTCCGGACAAAGTTCTTGATGGTCATGTGTCAACCGCCCCATGACTGGTTGCTTTCCATACAACTTACAAGTTACCACGCCTAAGTTAAAATTAAAATTAAAGTATATATATTAAAGGTTTTTCTTTTGAAATGGCGGGTTAATCGTTATTGATGAGTAGTCACAGTGACATTCAAATGAACAGTATGCAGTATTTATAATTTGTACTTTGTTAAATACAAAATTTACCTCATTTGCTTGCTTACCCTTTTCATATGAGTTATGATATTGGTACCATTATTTTGATATATTTATCGTAAGGTATAATAACTTATACATAATGTACAATTGTTTCTTCTTCTTTTTGAACACGAACTTCTTTTAAATAGAAGTCTAGACTATGTTGTCTTAATCAGGTTCACGCTAAAGCACCTGACATATACCAGTTCCACACTTAACAGGAGGAAAATACTTTATTAATTCGCCTGAACGACCATTAATAAACCTTGTCTCTCTCAGGATTCGAAACCAGGTCTTCCGGAGTCCAAGCCTTCACAGGAAAGACTTCCATGTCACTGGCCTGTTATCCGCAATAACACTAACTTTTTCATATGTCGTCTTTCTCCCTTCTTATCATCTTACTAGTCCTAATACCCGTACGATGTACGGATTTATCATATATATGTTCGCTCTTATGGTTGATTTTTATATACATTGTAGGTGATGAGTTTATGAGTAAATGACATTGGAAACAAAACTAT
The DNA here is from genome assembly GCA_034093135.1 of Erigeron breviscapus. Classification (NCBI taxonomy): domain Eukaryota; kingdom Viridiplantae; phylum Streptophyta; class Magnoliopsida; order Asterales; family Asteraceae; genus Erigeron; species Erigeron breviscapus. The sequence goes on along the minus strand of CM067169.1, from coordinate 2,813,395 downwards.
ATAAGAATCAAAAAAATATTATACTTCATGGATATATAGTTTTTCGTTTAGTTTGAATTTGTCGAAGATATTACTCGCATTTAAATGATAATTAGTTTTAAAACAAACACAAACTACACGTGTGATAAGAATGAAACACAATAAATCATGAAACATATAAACTGACTATGTGAGCCCCGGAGGTGAGTTTTTCCCAAGGTCTCGGGTTCCAGTCTTGGGTTTCTCATCTCAAGGTATTTTCCATGAGGAGGGGGTTGGAGGTCCAGCAAATCGCTGGTTAAAATTGCCTCCAACACGTCTGAATCGAAACTAACTTTACAACAACAAAAAACATGAATACAGATTTACATGAAACCGTATTTATTGATAATATTAAATGATAAATCATCATCATATATCATATATACTATAGTACAAACATCTTAGCTAACAAATTAATAAAATACATAATATAATATTATTGCATAAGATCGAATAAATGAAATAACCATAACCATACCGGATTAATGAAGATGGGAGTTTAAGAATTGGGTTGGAGTAAACCCATAAGCTAAATCCCAATGTTAACGATTAAATTATATGAGTACGTATGGAAATGATTAATCCTCCTAATTTAATGGCCTAAAAATCCTCTTAACTATTAGATGAAGACATGTGGCAAAATCTGGAGTCAATGTCAGGAAAGAGAATTAGTGGATACCACATGCCATCTTCTAGAGTTTTAGGATGATTATTAGGCTAATCTTTAGGAGGATTTATCATTTTCCTATGCGGAAATATGGTAAGAATGTAATCCACAAATTAATGGCAAGTTCTTATATATAAAGGAATTAAAACTGTGTAAAATATATTAACAAATATAGTAATATTATAGTTTGACAGTTATAAGGTTACTATATATTGTATAATTTTACTTTTGTAAACCAATGAGGACATGATTGATTATAAAAGTTAAATTTAGAACGATCGTATATAATTATTAATTATTAAATTAGGTCAGGATTACCTTATCCGTTATTAAAAATTAAAAAAACTAATTTATCCATTATCAAAGATTACACCATGTGTCGCGCAAAATCAGGTCTTCCGGAGTCCGACAGGAAAGACTTCCATGTCACTGGCCTGTTAACCGCAATAACACTAACCTTTTCATATGTCGTCTTTCTCCCTTCTTATTATCATATATTGTCATTTTTAAGGCCCAAATCAAATAATTCTGTTTGGCCCTTTGGGACAAGTGCACGACTGCAGGCCTACAGCCCATTATTCTTTTGTTGTCTTTTGGCAAAAAACTTTCAATTTGCTTCTTTGCCTTACATTTGTTCGCAATCGACGTTAACATATTTACTGATAGAGTAATACTAATTATTATTATTATTACTAGCACGGTACTCGCGCAATGCGGCGGTGGTCATGGCAGCGACGGTGTGGTGGTGAGGGCGATTGTTGGTGGTGGAGGCAGTGTCGAGTAGTGTAGATAATTGACGTAAAGGTAATTGATGTAAAGAGCTAATGAAATAAAGGACTGATTGTGTAATTTAATCATTAAGGGTATTTTAGACAATTTCCTCATGTAACTTTCAACATAGGGGCTATTTCTTTTATATTATAGTATAGAAGTATAGATATTAGGATTAGCCAAATAGATATTGCCTAAATCAGCTTCTGAATCTTTTTGTTATCAAATTACTCAATTACCAACATGAATGAATAAATATTGTTTAATAAGAGGCTCCCCAATGGTGACCACTCATCCCCCTAAGACTAGTCCCTGTCAGCGCCACATCAGCAAAAAAAGCTCCAAGGACTAATCCCCCCAAAATGCACCCAATGGACTCATCCCTCAAAGACTAGTCTTGGACCCACCAATTATTTAATTTTACCCATTTATCTAAACTATAAATAAACTTTACACTTTTAACCCTCTAAACTATAAATAAAATACATTTTAAGCCCATTAACACAAACTATTAATAAAACACCCAACTTCATTAAAATTAATAATAAAATACATTTCGAACATAAAAATAAAAAAAACAAAGTACAATAAAATAAAGCACACAACCTAAAAATGGAAGAAAAAAAACCAAAAAAAAAACACAACGACATTTTTATTTTTTTAAACTAAACTTAAACTAATTGGGACCGAATAGGAAGTCTTTGTACTCCGCCATGAGTTTCTTCTTGGCTTCCTTGATGTACCTCTTTTCCTCGTCATCACACTCTGTTTGGCCCATGAACGAAAGAGCCGAATACATGGTGCGCTTCCTTTCTTCCTCACGAATGGCAGCCAAAGATTGTTGTTGTTCATCCAACACCGCCTCTTTTTTACACCCAAGTCGGTCGAGTCGGGCGGCTAGGTCGGAAGCTGAAGAACGAGCAGACCCCGCATCGGAAGAAGCAGATGTTCGTGATGCCTTTGACCTAGTAGGGGAGCGCGTATACTTATCCCCACCGAAGAGGTCATAATGTGAGAAAAAGTTGGTTCGGAATTTTGGATCTTATGTTCCCAAACATAAGTTTCAGTTTTGGCTCCTCATCAATGAGCTACCACCTTAAGTCTAAACCAGGTTCAAGGCTGAGGGGCAGAATTTACCCCTATTAATCGTCATGTCTTCGGACGGATTAGTAGGGGTTTTCCCCCATCGGGTATTTGAAATAGACATTTCTACTTCGAGGGAGCTCGATCTTTAGCGCGCAGCCGGTTAAGACAACGTATGCTAGACCTCCCGCTGTCGAATCGCGACACGAAGTTTCGAGCGATATTCATCTTTCAAAAAAAAAAAGAGTATTATTTATAAAAATATAAATATTTTATAATTTTGAAATTAAAATGTTACAAGTATTTTGGTAAGAATATATCAGTTTGAAAATCAGATTTAAAAAATAATTAGGTGACATTGAATCAGTAGTTACGGTAGTCATTATTGAGAGTAGTCTAACACATGGTACACTCAACTTTTATATGTGTGAATTTAAAGACAAAAGAGTATTTTTAAGAAGTACTTTTAGAAGATTAAGATGTATGAGAAGTCGAGGTAAGTGTGATTTCCTTTTTTTCACCTTTATATGTGAGGCAAAAGGATATTGTAACATAGAAACATACACTGATTTGAATTGAACTAAATACAAACAGTAGAGAATGAAGTCACCTAAACTAAGCTGTCAACATAAATATATAGTGAGCGTCAGATCAATCATAAGCGGGGACCAAAGAATTACAAACAGTATAGTAGGATGATGGATCATGATTATTGTTTTTTTACATCGGGAAAAAGCTTTTTTTGGGGGTTGTTTGTGGTTGCCGTGTGTTACGTTCCATGATGCTGACCTTTATACGCTGCTGCACTTGCTGCTGGTCCCTCACCTTACCTCACCTTCTGTAGGGTATGGTATCCTCATCTTTTTTTCTTCCCCCAATAAGGATGTGCCACGTATTACGAATATTCAATCTTCAACATTCATCAATGTTGAAATTTGACACTAAATTTGAGGTCCTTTCGGGTTGTCAAAACTCAAATCGGTTTTTCAACTTTTTTTTTTTTTTTGTTTCAATAGAAAGTTTTTTAGAACCAAATACACCATATATTCTAAGTTTCTAACACTACATTATTGCCAATAATGTAACATTGGTTTTTCTTATAAAGAAACAATATCAAGTAGACTAATCCCACAACAATCTTGTTTCAACTAACATTGGCTTTCCCTTTTGCAAGATTAGTGATAGAAAGCAGACGGTTTTAGTGAGAGTCGGCTTGATAGTTCTTGTGTGTTAAACAATCGATTTAGGACTGAAAAATCTAAGGCCTCAACTTTGTATATGATAGGCTTAGTGTTAGGACTTTATACTAGATGTCATTATACAATTTGCATATGAGTAAAGTCGTTAACAAAAGGGTAATGGAAGGAACCCTAGCAGTTACCTTTTTTTGTTTACTTTATAATGTATGTCGTTGAACTAGACCTTAAAAATTGATCTCGTTTAATGCCTTCAACAAATTTTAGCCGACACTCGATCATATTAGTTTAGTTTGGGCTTAATAATTGATTAAGATGTATGTTGATAAAATTAAATGTAAACATGAAGTGTGTGCATGTTTTTTTATTTTTAATACTCCATCCGTCCCACTAGAAGTGTCATGTTTTGAATTTTCAAAGTCTAATTTTTGCAACTTTGACCATATATAATTTTCTTTGTGTAAGATGATACTTGATGAAAGTTATATGAATTGATTGTGTTTTAGAAGTGTTTTCAATGATATAATTTTCATTAAGTTTTATATAACACAAAAAAATATATTCAAGGTCAAAGTTTAAAGATTAAGACTTTGAATATTCAAATTAAGACACTTTTAATGAGACGGAGGGAGTAGTTAGCATAGTATTCAAACAAATAGTTCTTGACTACAATACTACTCTCACGATGCATGAAAACAGATAGTTCCACTATAAAGGCGCATAACTAAAAAAATTGAGTTAGTTATATATCGAACTAGTGCTCAGGCCCTTTCAATGGACGGGTAGTCTCAAAATATATTAATCAAAGTTAAAAAATTGGAATTCAAGTATATTAAATAGATACCGAATAAAATTAAAATACCTAAAAATAAAACATAAAACGATTCAAATAAGGCAAAAAGTTGAAGAAGTAATGCGTATTCTGACACACAATAAACATCCATAAAAAGCAGTTGCTTGATAAAAAAAAAAGAGATGCACAACTTAGACGATTTAAAATTTTACACAGTAACAGTATGATTCGAGCAACCATCAATATGACCAATATCACAACTTAATCAATACGAAAGCTAAAGAAGAAACATATGAAAATTAACTTCATATAAATATTGATTCCAGTTAACCTTTTTTTTTCAACTTTAGTTAAATAAAAAATTTGCAACAAAGTATATAATTTGAAAAATACATACCAATTCATCAACAAAAACCATCTCGAACATTTTGATTTTTTTCGGGTTGTTCTACTCCGAAACAGTCCATACATGCACAACACGGAGTCGTAGATGATGGTTAACATGTGTTGGCTTAAGATTTTCAAGATGAACTAATGTGGTCTTATTTTTTTTTGTTGAAGAAGAAACCATAACGAACCTATAATGAACAACAAACTAAATTAAAATAGATAATAATAACAATAACATAAGAATTAAATGTTAAATAATAACAAAATGATTAAATATGAACAAAGTATATAATTTGAAAAATACATACCAATTCATCAACAAAAACCATCTCGAACGTTTTGATTTTTTTCGGGTTGTTCTACTCCGAAACAGTCCATACATGCACAACACGGAGTCGTAGATGATGGTTAACATGTGTTGGCTTAAGATTTTCAAGATGAACTAATGTGGTCTTATTTTTTTTTGTTGAAGAAGAAACCATAACGAACCTATAATGAACAACAAACTAAATTAAAATAGATAATAATAACAATAACATAAGAATTAAATGTTAAATAATAACAAAATGATTAAATATGAATACAGTATATAATTTGAAAAATACATACCAATTCATCAACAAAAACCATCTCGAACATTTTGATTTTTTTCGGGTTGTTCTACTCCGAAACAGTCCATACATGCACAACACGGAGTCGTAGATGATGGTTAACATGTGTTGGCTTAAGATTTTCAAGATGAACTAATGTGGTCTTATTTTTAGTTTAATTAATAATAAGGTCGGCTATTTATTAAATAAAATATTTAAAAAATATAGGATTAATAAGGAGAGGGGATTAAGCTCAAAGAGGGGGATTAGGGTGCCAAGTGTACCTCCAACCTCCTCTTTTAGTTATATTATAAACGTTGTAAGAGATTACTTATTAATTGGTGATATAGGATGATATTTTTTCATGTGATGTTAATATTGACTAGTTATGAGTTAATAATGAATAAGATATTGTAAATGTACAACCCTACTAAGTACTAATAATGGTCTCTGTAGTGTAATTTCTAATATTTTGTCTTATTTAATTTTATCTATACAATTAACTTCAAATAACACGATGTTACCTTTCACATGTCGCACACAATGGTGTGTGCTCGTGAGGGAGTTATCACGAGCATGGACAGTACCAAAAGAAATATAAGTTTTGTTATAGATTTTTACTTTTTTTCCATAATTTTTTAAAATTTTCATTTTTTTTTATATAATTTTGCCCCTATTATTTTTTGGATTTTTATTTTTAATAGTTGTAGTTTTGTTTTAAACCATAATTTGGTATAGTTGTAATTCCTAACATTTTGCCTCATTTTATGTGTATTATTTTTTTTTAACGGTTAAATATTACACCAAATCTATCCAAGTATGTTTATGTCAAAGTTTGAATATTAGTTTTCTCTCCAAAAAACATAAGCTAGCTAAATGCCTAAATCACAGTAGGTAATTACTATTTTATGTGTACTATTAAAATCTAATAGTTTTCTAGTGTTCTGGTAAAAAGATTAAGATTAGTGTATAGCACATGTTAATTTCAGTTGTTTAGAATGTTCCCCACGCCTTCCTTCACGCTTCAACTCACTTTAAGCCAATGCAACTAATTTCAATGTTATTTGGATTTATTCTCCCTATACACAAATTATTTAAGAGAAATCCTAGTGTTTTTTATTTTTAATAGTTGTAGTTTTGTTTTAAACCATAATTTGGTATAGTTGTAATTCCTAACATTTTGCCTCATTTTATGTGTATTATTTTTTTTTAACGGTTAAATATTACACCAAATCTATCCAAGTATGTTTATGTCAAAGTTTGAATATTAGTTTTCTCTCCAAAAAACATAAGCTAGCTAAATGCCTAAATCACAGTAGGTAATTACTATTTTATGTGTATTATTTTTTTTTAACGGTTAAATATTACACCAAATCTATCCAAGTATGTTTATGTCAAAGTTTGAATATTAGTTTTCTCTCCAAAAAACATAAGCTAGCTAAATGCCTAAATCACAGTAGGTAATTACTATTTTATGTGTACTATTAAAATCTAATAGTTTTCTAGTGTTCTGGTAAAAAGATTAAGATTAGTGTATAGCACATGTTAATTTCAGTTGTTTAGAATGTTCCCCACGCCTTCCTTCACGCTTCAACTCACTTTAAGCCAATGCAACTAATTTCAATGTTATTTGGATTTATTCTCCCTATACACAAATTATTTAAGAGAAATCCTAGTGTTTTTTATTTTTAATAGTTGTAGTTTTGTTTTAAACCATAATTTGGTATAGTTGTAATTCCTAACATTTTGCCTCATTTTATGTGTATTATTTTTTTTTAACGGTTAAATATTACACCAAATCTATCCAAGTATGTTTATGTCAAAGTTTGAATATTAGTTTTCTCTCCAAAAAACATAAGCTAGCTAAATGCCTAAATCACAGTAGGTAATTACTATTTTATGTGTACTATTAAAATCTAATAGTTTTCTAGTGTTCTGGTAAAAAGATTAAGATTAGTGTATAGCACATGTTAATTTCAGTTGTTTAGAATGTTCCCCACGCCTTCCTTCACGCTTCAACTCACTTTAAGCCAATGCAACTAATTTCAATGTTATTTGGATTTATTCTCCCTATACACAAATTATTTAAGAGAAATCCTAGTGTTTTTTATTTTTAATAGTTGTAGTTTTGTTTTAAACCATAATTTGGTATAGTTGTAATTCCTAACATTTTGCCTCATTTTATGTGTATTATTTTTTTTTAACGGTTAAATATTACACCAAATCTATCCAAGTATGTTTATGTCAAAGTTTGAATATTAGTTTTCTCTCCAAAAAACATAAGCTAGCTAAATGCCTAAATCACAGTAGGTAATTACTATTTTATGTGTATTATTTTTTTTTAACGGTTAAATATTACACCAAATCTATCCAAGTATGTTTATGTCAAAGTTTGAATATTAGTTTTCTCTCCAAAAAACATAATAGTGAAATGCCACCACTTCAACCCGTTTATCCATCTGGGTTACCCGTTTCAAACCGGATCCCCACTCTTGGTTGTTCTTCAACAGCCGGTGGTCATTACCCGTTGGCGAATATGGTGCCATATGTCTCTTCTTCGACGACTATTAATATTGATAATAATAATAATAATGACTTTGATGAATATGATAATGAAAGTGAGGTATTAATATATGTCGTGTTTCTCTCCTCTTTTTCTCATTGTTATGGATTTTGGTGGTGTTTTTGGTTTGCTTATTTTTTTTAATTTCAAAATGTTTAGTTTAGTTATACTAGATGATATGTCACTTAATTTAATTAAAAATGTTTTGTTGTTTATTTTAGTATCGTAAAGATATTTCGTATATATATATATATATATAGTCACTCATTTTGTTAGAGTATCGGTTTATGATGGTTTTTTTTTTTTATCAACTACTCCGTATAATAATAGTTCCTCATTTTATTGTAGCTAGCATCGGTTAAAAAGGTGTACAATTTTGTTTATCAACTATATTGAGCTTTTATGACATGCTTACGTGTCATGAATAGGTCTAGGATCTTGAAGAGGTTCATAAACATTTTGATATATTAATGTATTTGTGATCAATTAGCTTCATTGATTAATGTCTCAAACTTTGGATTGATGATAAGGAGGGTGGTTTTGAAAATTTGATGGAAGAAATGGCGACAAAATCCAACACTAGCCGTAATCCATCCAAACGAACTAGAGCTGCCGAGGTTCACAATATGTCAGAAAAGGTTTGTTTAATTGCATCTCCAAATTAATTGTGTTTTTGCACATTTTGTGTATATATATCATATATGTATGTTGTTTATGATTTGGATTTTGATGGAAATGTGTAATGTAATGGACAGAGGAGGAGAAGCAGGATAAATGAGAAAATGAAGGCCTTACAAAAACTAATTCCAAATTCGAATAAGGTTAGTGGGCTTATGTTTTATTCAAGCCAAATTGTATTTAAACATATGTTTGATTAATTGATTGATTGTTTTCTATTTTGCATCAAAATGTCTTTCAGACTTTCAGTCACTACTGTTTTTGTTTGGGTTTTATACTTTTATGAGCAAAATGGTACAAAAAAGGACCAACAAAACATACTACTTTAATTAATGACCAAATTGGACATAAACTAAACATTTGCATCTGGCTTGTTATTTTATTTTTATCCAGTTTACCCTTTTTTAGTTGACAATTAAGTACCTAAATTTGTTGAGCATTTCCTTGTATTAAATCAGGGGTTTTTTTTTCTTCTGTTTTTATTGTATTTGTGACTTTGATTAATAGACCGATAAGGCGTCAATGTTAGATGAAGCTATTGAATATCTTAAGCAGCTTCAACTCCGAGTTCAGGTATGCAATACATACAAACTCATAATAGTGCTTGTAATTAATTTCTTTTTAAAATAAATCCATTAATTAGCAATTTGATTGATAGATGTTAACAATGAGGAATGGAATCAATCTATATTCCATGTCCCAACCGCCAGTAGTTCTTCAGCCTAACCAGCTTCCTAATTCAAGAATCGGCTTAAATGAAAGAAACGAAACCATTAACATGGCGTCGATGAACCAAGAAATGTATACAAATCCCATGCTTAGTCTCCCAATTCATTGCACAAACCGAGGCCAACCACAACCAACGTTACTTGATTTTTCACACATTATCAATCGGCCAGAACCTTCATTTCCTTTAGCGGTAACTTGATTTTTTTAAGGTCTTTTGTTACATTTCGATATAATACAAGGAAAATGACTACTAGCATACTTGTTTTCGTTAATTTGTAGGAATGTTTGATGAGTAGCAATGAATCTAAGGTGGCTCAACTAATGCATTTGCAACAAGAACGGGTAAGCATATATTGGTTTTTAATAAAATTAATTATGCAGTTCCAAAAAAAAACAACCATAACCATACTAATAAGGCCTTATTTTCTATGTTTTGACTTGTTTTTTAGGGGTTGCACCAGAAATGAATATCTTACGAGGATACAGAGATGTGAAAATGCCACTTTTAAGTCATGAAGTTGAGCTCGATCTTTTTAACTGTTATGGTATTCTGTACTATGATTTCAAGGTGGTGTCAATATGTTTGCTTTGTTATATTGTATTACCTTGAATGATGATGAAGTTTTTTCCATGGTTGAGTTGAATTTGACTAATGAAAGACTTCAGATGAATTAATTAAGTGCGGTTTTTTATATATGAAGAAGCATATATCGTTCAGTCAAAAGTCGTCATTAAAAAAAATTGATTTTTTTGGTAACATGTCTTTTTGAATGGGGAAGTGATATTCGTAGCATAACTTTTGATGATTTTACCACACTGTACAACTTTTAAAACACATTGTACAAGCCAGTAATTCATGTTTGTGGTAAATATATCAATAATTATGGTACGATTAACAATTCCCTTTTGAATTATGTGATTCATTAGTATCAATCCAGTGAAGGATCTGCTAAACATGGTTAAATTGACATGACATGAGACTAAGAAAAGTTATTTTGTTTTTCAGAGCATCCACAATGGTATCAATCTATCAAATATTTTTTTCAACGTCCCTACTATTAATTTATGATATTAAATTATGGTTGTTAGTTAAAGCTATAAAAAGTATTTTAATAAATGAAATTCAAAAGTTAGTGTGAGTGTATAGAAAAAAGTCTTTGATCAAATAGGTTGAGGATTATCAACCTTTTGAGAAAAAAGCTATTCACTCCAATGGTAATAAGCTATTCAAAGACTTTTTTGTCCAAAAAAAGTTTTTCATCAATCTCCCATTGGAGATGCCCTTAGTCATGATTTGTCGGCCCGAACTTTTTGTTGTCCAATAATCAACGTAGATGTTTAACGTCTTGTCAAAGTATAAATAAAATAATGTTGTTGAAAAAATACCCGGTAAGTCTGAGGGTTTGGCAGTTTTATGCACATTATAAGACCATTCGTAACCGTTCACCTTTTCACTTATACTTTTTCCTGCCACATCAGCATCACCTTCTCACCTCTTTCACCTTCTCTTTTTCTCCTTAACCATTCACCTTCAAATTTAATACCCCACTATATCTCACATTACCCACAATATCACTATATATCCAATCAAAATAAAAAAAACAATAAAAAATATATATAAATAAAAATGACCCCACATTTTGTCTTTTTACTAGGTGATCATAATCACCTTCCTCCCTTCACCTTCTCTCATCACCTATACCCCTTAACCATTCACTTCTTTCACCTTTACCCTTCACCTACCCCTTTCACCTACCTTTACAAATGGTCTAACAATTCAAATATAGCTAGCAAAACCTATAAAAGAGAAATACTTATGATAATTGGGTTATGGAGTAACAAGCAAAACCCAAAAGTTAAGTCATTTTTTGACAAGATGCAAAATTTTGTGGATAGAAATGACTACACTTTTTTAAGGGCCAAACTTAGCGTTTCAAAGGAGTCTTGGTTTGATTCTCACCAGCTAGTTCCAATTGTTGGTGACTCGGTGGTATGTATGTACAAAAATGTAATCATACCTTTCTGCTAGAAATCAAGAAAAAGTCCATTTTGTGAGTGATTAGGTAAAATACTGTACTTTCAAGATCCAACCCGAAAAAGTAACTCCAGAGTACTATAGACTATCTTTTTGATGACTTTTGACTTCCATTGGTTATCCGTAGTCTAACGCAAGTATTCAAAATAATTGATGTGTTTTTTTATTTCAAACAGCAGCATTTCATTAGAGAAAACTAGCAAGAAGCTAGCATAAATTACATCAGAAAATACAACAATGAGAAATTACAATTTGAGATGACACCAATCCGCCCAAGAGATGCTTTTAAACCGAGAGCATCCGAAGATATCCAGAAGAACGTATATCCGTAACAATTTTTGCAATGGAAAGAGTTGAATTGGAGTATAATATCTCGTTCCTCGCTTTCCAGATAGCCCAAATAGACGTTAAAATAATTGATTACACAACTTTTTTTCCTTTTTGACTCCAACCGCCAGTTGTTGTTATATGAGAGAAGATCCCGAACTGAAAAAATGATCAGAGGGATGTTGCACCAACTAGAAACAAAGTTCCAGACTACCACAAATTGACGTGTTAGTACTTAGTATACAAGTGTTTGTATATCTTTTGTGTGTTCTCGAACGAGTATGAATTTGGACATATTGAATTACTAGACATGTACCCGCGTCATGCAGTGGTGTGACGGCGACGAAGGGCGGTGATGACGGTGGTAGTGGAGATGGGTGGTGGCGTCGGCGGTGGCGGTGTAATTATTAATTTAAAAGTAATTTATGTAAAGGGTAGTGTATTTATTTTAATGGTTAAAGGATGTACTTGTAATTTGTAAATAATAAGGTATTATAAGTATATTAGGTAAGATATTTAAATTAATGAATAAAGAAAGTAGTTTGGGTTTATCAAGTTCTTTTTTGAGAAATTTGAAGGGAGTAAATGGTTTATAAGATAGTATAGATATAGATACACTATTACACATAGTATTTTGACTCCAACCGCCAGTTGTTGTTATATCTAAGAATATAACTAAAAGTGTACCTGCTGTCACACCCCGTTGTAGCAGAAATACAGGGTTAACAAAGATTTGTGTACTAATCAGAAGGTAATAGAGATTGCATCCATTAATGCCAAATACAAGTTTAATACAAGTACAATCGTTCAGATGTGGACCCCAAAATACGGACACAATTCATCCTCATTTGGAACTGGGCCCACTGAATACGTGTTCAATATCTGGACAGTCTAATACAATTAAAGCTAAAAACATGAGAGTCCTCAAATATCTGATGCTAATTGTACGTCCAAGTCAAAAGAATGGCCCTATTATGCCAAGTATGATCCAAGACTTACTGTTGGTTACCTGAAAATCATGAAATTTGAGAGGATCAACTATCGAAATAGTTGGTGAGTTTACAGTGTGTTTGACCAAAGTTTAGTCGTCATTGAGAGTACACAGTGACATGTAGTTATCTAAGACAAGACAGCCGGGAGCAAAGTCCGACAATATTATGACAAGACAGCCGAGATCACATATCCGACAATATATAATGACAGTCCAGACCGAAGTCCGACAATAAGACCAATACGCCTCGCACAGGATTTCACGTCTACAGTGGGGTGCGGACCAATATTGTAACGCCCGACATTTAAAAACATGGGTTTTCAAAAACTTTCACCTAACGGTGTTAAAAGATGCGGAAGAAAACTTTAAAAGTTCAAAACCGATAAAAACTGTTCGGTTTCTGCATTTATTGGTGTTACATGCCATACCATAAAATAAGTCTAAATGAAAACACAACGGTTGCCCAACACAAAACAACCGTCAACATAGTACTACATAAATTCTGCATAATATCAAAATGCAAATGATGTCTAATGAGGTGTAGCATCTAAGGGTAGCTAAAGCCATCACCATGCTATCTACCCGCTCCTCGCCCTTCATGCCTCATCTATCCTTCAAGCTATACCTGGGGGAACCACACATTTCAAGAAACAAGTGTTAGCTAACGAATTAGCTAAGTAAGATATCACTAAAGTTATAAAGCTTTGTCTAATTAAAACATTTCTACTTTGTTGACAAAACATTAAGGCACAACCCACATAACACACACACATACCACCTGCATATCAACTTAGGATGAATCACCCTAATTGTGCCTATCCTTATTTTATATCACACATAATCACACGTATCTTCGTTAACTGCATATAAGTGTGCCCTGCATCACACCCGACTAGATGATCAGCCAAAAGGCTACTCATCATACGTCGTTAAGGAATGGCAAGCCAATCCCGGAGTAATCCGTATATGGAGGAGAAGAAAAAGAAGAAATTGAAAGTGTTTGTGTGTGTGTGTTCTCTGGGTGTTGACCAAAAAGAAGAAAAAGGGGGGGGGGGGGGGGGGGGGGGGGGGGTTTTTTGTTGTGTGTGTGTGTTTTGGTGTGGTCGACCAAAAAGAAGAAAAAAGGGGGGTGGGGTGTTTTGGTGGTTTATTTTCATCCACAAAGAAAGGGGGCCGGCCTAGTGGCCATATTTTAGACATCTTGGTACCCTTTATTTGGTAAAATGCTTACGATTAAATACCGTATGACTAAAAGGTTATAATTTAAAGTAAAGGTATTTTCCCTCGTGTTATTTAAATTAAGACAAGTCAATAAAGTTTCGTCAAAGTGAACTTTAAAATATTAAGTCTAGACAGTCGATTTATTTTGTACAAGACATAACCTTTAAATATTCATTTAAAGTTATTTTTAAGACTCGGCATTCGTCTAGATAGCTAATAGTCTACGTCATCAGGATACGTCTAACTGGACTAAGTCAAAAGTCCAACTGTCTAATAATTTCCACGTCAAAGACCGTCTAAATTAGACGAGATTATCAAAATGACTAATCTTAAACGAGATTAAGACTAACCCGTTGCTAATAAATTACGAGTTGTCACAGCATCCCCGACTTCTGAGGATTTCGTCCCGAAATTAATTGTTGCTCAGTAAAAAGATGAGGATAATGTTCCATCATATAGTCTTCACGTTCCCAAGTCGAGTCGGGTCCGTGTTTTGAGTTCCAACGAACTTTGACCAACTTGATACGACTACGTCTAAGCTGTTTGAGCTGTTGGTCTAAAATTTCAACAGGTTCCTCGACAAATTGAAGAGAGTCGTTCACTTGCAGCTCTTCGACAGGTACGACTAAAGTTTCACCAGTCAAACATTTCTTAAGATTCGAAACATGAAATGTGTGATGAACGTGTTCCAGCTCTTTGGGTAAATCGAGCTTATAAGCCACGGAACCAATTCTTTGAACAATTTCGAATGGTCCGATATATCGAGGACTAAGTTTGCCTCGCACGCCAAAGCGTGCAGTGCCTTTCCAAGGCGACACTTTCAACATGACTTTGTCTCCCACTTGAAACTCAACTAGTTTCCTTCTACGGTCTGCATTATGGGTGTTCATCAAACCGTCAAACCGTCAAAACCGGACCAAACCGGGGTACTTGGATTGGTTTGGTCGGATTGAGTTGTTAAAGTTTGGTCTGATGGTTTAAGTTTTTAAAAACCGGGTTCCTTGGTCCGGTTACAGTTTGAACAAAGAAGAAACCGTCAAAACCGAACCGGACCATATATATATATATATATATATATTTTATATATATATATAATATATATATATATATATATATATATATTATATATATATATATAATATATATATATATTATATATATATATACGATACTATATATTTTATGGGTATTTTATTTAACATTTACAAACTTTAGTAACATATACAATTATATTATTAACACTCTTTTGGACTTTTGGTATTTTAATTATGGTTTTAAAAACTCAGTAACTATATAAATATATCACGTTGGACTTTTGGTATCTTAAGTATGGTTTTAAAAACTCAGTAGCTATGTAAAAATATTTCACACACATTATATAAATGCATACATTCATGAAGTCACCTTACATGGTTTGGGGATAAAAGAAAAATAAAAGGAACTCAAAACCGTCGAAACGGCCACGACTTATATGGTTTGGTTTGGTCCGGTTTGAGAACACAATTGGTCTGGTTTGGTTTGATATATGTTGAAACCGGAAATGTCGGTTTGGTTTGGATTTAGTCAAAACCGGACCAAACCGGACCACGAACACCCCTAGTCTGCATAGCTCTTTTGGCGATCTTGAGCCGCCTTCAGCCGTGCTCTAATTTCAACAATTTGATCAGTAGTCTTCTGAACTAGTCCATATTTGTACAAACGACGTTCGCCAGCATCAAGCCAACAGACAGGCGATCTACATTTTCGTCCATACAAAGCCTCATAAGGAGCACATTTGATGCTAGTGTGATAGCTGTTATTATATGAAAATTCAGCTAATGGCAAAAAGGTATCCCAACTACCCTTGAAGTCAATGATACATGCCCGAAGCATGTCTTCTAACGTCTGGATGGTACGTTCACTTTGCCCGTCAGTTTGTGGATGGTAAGCCGTACTCAAATGCAATTGAGTGCCTAGGGTGTCTTGAAAATGTCTCCATGATTGTGAAGTGAAACGACCATCACGATCAGAGATAATAGACAAAGGAACACCATGAGAGACACGATCTTTTCAATATATATTTGAGACAATTTCCTTATCTTCCAATTCTCCCGTATTGGAATGAAATGGGCAGACTTCGTTGAACGATCGACAATGACCCAAATTGTATCGTATCCTTTCAGGGTTTGAGGCAGTTTAGTAATGAAGTCCATAGTAATTTGTTCCCACTTCCAGTCAGGAGTTTGGGGTTGTTGGAGCAGCCCAGAAGGCTTTTGGTGCTCCACCTTGACCATTGAACAATTTAGACATTTTGAGACATAAGTGGCGATATCTCTTTTCATACCAGGCCACCAATAAAAGTCCTTTAGTCCATGGTACATTTTGTCAGCGCCAGGATGGATTGAATACTTAGATCGATGACTCTCGTTCATTAAGAGTTCTCTAAGTCCATTATACTTGGGAATCCACACTCTGCCCTTAACATGTCGGATCACATCGCCATCCAATTCAAATAAACATTCAACATTCCACAATGCTTCTTTCTCGATTTGCCTTGGCTGTAGGGCATCGTTTTGATTGTCACGAACTCTATCCCTTAATGATGAGCCAAGATAAGAACTTCCTCTTTTTATGACAGATAGTGAAATTCTATCCTTTCGACTTAGCGCGTCAGCAACAACATTTGCTTTACCGGGATGATATTTGAGTTCACAGTCGTAGTCACTGAGTAATTCTACCCACCGTCGTTGTCTCATATTTAGCATTTTCTGATCGAAGATATGCTGAAGACTTTTGTGATCCGTAAATACCGTACACTTGGTACCATACAAGTAATGCCTCCAAATCTTTAAGGCAAAGACAACCGCTCCGAGTTCGAGATCGTGGGTTGTATAGTTCTTTTCGTGGATTTTGAGCTGTCTAGAAGCGTAAGCAATGACCTTACCTTCCTACATAAGTACACACCCCATGCCCTGATGTGAGGCGTCACAGTATACCACGAAATTTTCAATGCCATTGGGTAATGCTAGAATAGGAGCATTACATAGTCTGTCTTTTAACGTCTGGAATGCCTTTTCTTGGGCATCCTGCCAAATAAATTCCTTAGTCTTATGAGTCAACAAAGTCAAAGGTTGAGCAACCTTAGAGAAATTCTCAATGAATCTCCTGTAATATCCAGCCAGTCCAAGAAATTGACGGATTTCTGTCGGAGTCTTAGGGGCTTCCCACTTCTTTATTGCTTCGACCTTAGATGGATCTACGTGGATTCCATCCGCATTTACTACATGACCCAAGAAGTGTACTTCCCTAATCCAGAACTCACATTTTGAGAACTTCGCGTACAGTTCTTGATTCTTGAGCAGTTGCAGAATGGTCCTCAGATGACCTTCATGTTCGTCTTTAGTTCTCGAGTAGATCAGTATGTCATCAATGAATACAATGACAAACTTGTCGAGATACAGTCGACATACTCGATTCATTAAGTCCATAAACACAGCCGGTGCATTGGTTAAACCAAATGGCATAACCAAAAATTCATAATGTCCATAACGAGTTCTGAAGGCTGTTTTAGGAACGTCCGTCTCTCTGACTCTGAGTTGATGATACCCAGATCTGAGATCGATCTTGGAAAAGTGTGATGCACCTTCCAATTGGTCGAACAAGTCGTCAATACGAGGTAAAGGGTACCTGTTCTTGACGGTCAACTTGTTCAATTCTCTATAGTCAATACACATGCGCATAGAGCCGTCTTTCTTTTTAACAAATAAGATCGGAGCTCCCCAGGGTGATGAACTTGGACGAATTAGTCCTTTCGCCAACAACTCTTGGAGTTGTTCGGATAATTCTTGCATTTCTGACGGCGCAAGGCGATAGGGTGCCTTGGCCATGGGTGCAGCTCCAGGGACCAAGTCTATTCCAAACTCGACTGGTCTATGAGGTGGAAGTCCAGTCAAATCTTCGGGAAACACCTCCGGAAAATCTTTAACTACTGGAATATCTTGAATGCCTTTACCCTCTGGCTTCCTTTCAACCACTAGTGCCAAGAAAGCAGGGTATTCTTTTTGTAAATATCTATTCGCTTTTATCGCCGACACCAAAATCAATTCCTTCCCTGACTTATCTCCTTGCACTATCAATGTTTCGTCATTTGGTAGAAGTATTCTCACAACTTTCTCGTAACACCCAATATCAGCGCAAACTCTAGACAACCAGTCCATACCAACAATCACATCAAAACTTCCTAGTTCTATGGGAATTAGATCAATTTTAAAAGTTTCACCGGACAATGTCAAACTGCAATCTACCAAATGATATCTAGCAACATACTTTTGACCGTTTGCATATTCGACAATATAAGTTTCTTTCATGGGGATAGCTACTATATTAATTCGAGACTTAAATTCTAAGGATATAAAACTTTTATCAGCACCAGAGTCGAATAACACAAAGACATAATGATTATTGAGTATGAAGGTACCTATCACAACGTTGGGATCACGTCGTGCATCAACAGCATCCAAAGCAAACACTCGGCCTCTACCTTGTCCTCCTTGATTTCTTCCCTGATTCCCAGCTTGATTGTTCCCCGCATTGTTCCTTATTGGAACTATAGCATTGTTGTTCGGGGCTTGATTGAGTCGTGGACACGCGGGTCGCATATGGGTTTCACTCCCACACTCGTAGCATTGACTGGGTGTCTTCTCCCTACAGTATTTTGCCAAATGTCATATCTTTTTACAACGGTGGCAAGTAGGACAATTTCCCCTGTGATGGAGGTTACACCTATTACACTTAGGGTCTAAGCCAGTGTACCTCTTGACGTCCTGAGCAACCACAACAAAGTTCCTAGCAGTCCTAAACCTCTTGCCATTTCCACCGTCGCCAAATCCACTACCAGAGGCATGATCATTCCTTCTCTTGACCACCTCAGTTCCAACAGAAGAACCAGTGGTTCTTTTCAAGTCTATCACCATCCGGTTGGTTGCACTAACTGCCGCTTGAAGAGTCAAAGGATTAAAAGCGGCTACCAACCTTCGGACATCAGGCGACAAGCCATAACAGTATCTTTCGATCAATTTCTCCTCCGTATCTACCATACGAGGGACTAGTCTTGCCAACTCATGAAAACGAGTAGTGTATTTCTCGTTGTCTAGTCCGATCATATTATGATTCCAGAATTCACTTTCCATTTTCTGTACTTCCTCTCGAGGACAGTACTTTTCCATCAACATCCTTTTAAAGTCAAATCAAGGTATGCTATTAGCCGGCTCTCGGTCACGAGTCCTAATCTGCTTATTCCACCATGACAGCGTGTGCTTTTGGAATTGAGTGGCGGCATATTCCACTTTGTGCTCTTCGGCACAACGGCTGATATGAAGCACTACCTCTATGCTTTGCAGCCAGTTGATTAGACCGACAGGACCTTCGGTGCCATGGAACTCCTTTGGCTTGCAATACGTGAAGGTCTTAAAGTCACTCCCTCGAAGATGAACTTGAGGAATAACTTGTTCTGCAGTAGGTTCAACATTGTTACTATTGTCAGCATGATGATTATTATTGGCGTTCATGCTCGCCGTGATCTGAGCGACTAAAGTAGGCATAGCGGCCAATAACTGTTGTGTCACAAGTGCCACCATATTATTTTCCCCGCCAGCATTTGGGGTAGATCCAGGACCAGTGTTCACATTGACAGCAGCAACTTCCGGTCCTTGTTGGATCACAGGTTCTTCCTGTTCAGTCTCATTAGGTCTAGGAGTTGATCGAGTAACTCTCTTTTGCGCAGTTTTCTTACTTGGAGCCTTTTTCTGGATTTTGCTTCGCGTCTTAGGAGCCATAAGTCTATGACATGAACAAAAATGTCATTTAGAGATTTCCTTGAAAGGTTAATCAGAAAGTAGCTTTGCAAGACAGATGACAGTACAATGCAAGTCACAAATTGTTGACTTGTATGAATTCATGTACTAGACAAGATAAGAAAATGTGGAACATCATATTTCTAGAGTTAAGAATAAGCAAGTGACATAGTCTGAACAAGTATGTAAGCCAAAAGACAATCGTATTTCATTGATGTTCAAAAATTTACATAGTCTGATAGGTACGATTCAAAAACATGTGGGAACTACATCCACAACGATAGACTACATAGTCAGAGTGATACGATTCAAAGACATGTGGGAACTACATCCACAAAAGATAGACTACAACTCAAAGTACAGGAGTATGAGTTGTTATAAGTTCTATGCTTACAATACATTACTACTACAAGATTACATCTTGAAAAGAACTACGACTAGCAAAGCCACAACCAAGACTACCAACACTAACAGTATCCAGACCAACGTTCCAATAGTCTCCTTCCCCTCCCTAGCAACAGTCATAGCCTCAGAAGCATGAAGATAAGCTCCAGTCAACGCTTGAGCTTGATTCTCAATAGCCTCCCTAGTACGGATGAGAGAATTGTTCATCCTTGACATTTTTCGGAGAGCATATTCCGACCTATCAGCTGCATCAGCAACTGGCATCCCATTAGCAGCATCGGGATTGTAAACAGGCACTCTGGAGGAACCCGCAGCATACGGATCGCCCAGAAGAAATGAGGGACCAAACACACGGTTGTCCTGAACCGGTGCAGAAGGACCAAGAGCATTAGGATCTCGAGGAGCATAGGGAAGACGAGCTCCCTTGGTAGTCCTCCTCTGATATGGAGCTACCGGTGACAGAGATGGTTGAACATGAATAGATACATGTTCATTTCCAGATTCACTGGATGTTGACACCAGATTGATGGGGCGAGATTCATTGCCCGAAGCCTCAAATGGTTCCTCTTCATAAGAGTTAGGAACACATGGGTAGGAGTTTGCTACCACAGGAACTGGAGGTGTACCAGGTACAACAGCATTAGAGCTAACTCCGTCCGACATGACAAGTCTGAAAAGATAGTTAAAGTATCCATATAAGTCTAATGGATAAGACAGTACAAGTCAAATGGATGAGACAGTACGCAACATTGAGTTTTATTTAAAGAGATCTTTGTCTTAATGTATATACATACGATTTGGGTTTCTATTCCTAACATACCTTCAATGCTTATATATAGGGTCACCCGCAGCCTTCCCACCACATCTACAGTATGTTGTGAATATAATCCAAACTATCACGTATATACACAATTTAGGATATTTATATCGAGCCTTATATTATTTTACAAAATCGGGACGTAGTTGATCAGGCTAGGTCTAATTATAGACAAATAATATAACTCTCGAGCTAATTACCTTAAACCTTAATAGACTTAGATTTCCTTTTGAAACGACAATGGCTATAGATTGAGTTTTTTCAGCGGAAAAACTCTGTATTAACTATAACCTTGGCTCTGATACCAATTTTGTCACACCCCGTTGTAGCGGAAATACAAGGTTGTTAGATCCAGATTTAGTCCAGATTTACTGGACTCGCTCCAGACTCGACTACTTGAGCCTTACTGAAGATCTGTCCAGAAACGTGTTCTACTGGACCTACTCCAGACTTGGAATCTGGAGTCCCTCTGAAGATTTGTCCAGAAATAATGGAAGACCAGTGAGCAAATACTTGTATAGGAAATCTGGAGTATTCTCCAGATGAGCTCACTGGACTTCACCCCAGTCCAGATCAACTCTACTGAAGACATTCTGACTGAAGTCTGAAGAAAGAAGACTGACAAATGGCGGAGTCCACTAGAAGTCTTACCAGATCTGTACACTGGAGGATTGTCAGTGTTCTAGACCCTACAAGTCGGAACACTGATATCGAGGATTGACTTTTCCCTTTACACACTTTCCAAAGAACAATCCACTTGTTCTTTACCAAAGTTTGTGTGTGTAAAGGTGGTTGGATAAAAGGATACAAAGTCATTTGATGTGACTTTATCCTTATTCCTTATCAAATACATTTAATGTTCTTGTCGGATCATTAAATGTATGCAACCATATTTGTACGGCACAAAATTCACTGGTGAATTTTGTTGCCTATAAATACAAAGTCATTTGTTTACATGAGCAAATACTTTGTATAGGAAATCTGGAGTATTCTCCAGATGAGCTCACTGGACTTCACCCCAGTCCAGATCAACTCTACTGAAGACATTCTGACTGAATTCTGAAGAAAGAAGACTGACAAATGGCGGAGTCCACTAGAAAGTCTTACCAGATCTATACACTGGAGGATTGTCAGTGTTCTAGACCCTACAAGTCGGAACACTGATATCGAGGATTGACTTTTCCCTTTACACACTTTCCAAAGAACAATCCACTTGTTCTTTACCAAAGTTTGTGTGTGTAAAGGTGGTTGGATAAAAGGATACAAAGTCATTTGATGTGACTTTATCCTTATTCCTTATCAAATACATTTAATGTTCTTGTCGGATCATTAAATGTATGCAACCATATTTGTACGGCACAAAATTCACTGGTGAATTTTGTTGCCTATAAATACAAAGTCATTTCCTTGACATAAATACTTTTTAAGCATACACTTTGCATGAAAGTGAATTTGTCCAAATACTCTCGATCTTAAACTGGGATACTTCACAACTTTAAGTATCTCGATCCAAAAGAGTTATTTGACAAATATAGATCATTTGTAATTCATAGGTTGTTAGGATACATACTTATTTGTATTATCTTGATTTCGCACAACCTTGTATTTTATTTAACATCATAAATAAAATACACAATTGAAAAATACATAATGGTCCACTTTACTTGTTTATTGCTTTAAGTCTTGTATTACTTTGTTTATATATTCTTGCATTTATTTACAAGTAATACTAGTCCATTCTAGTGCTTATTAGACTTGTTGTATTATACACTTTCCTGGTTAACCATCGAACTTAAAGGGACTCACATTTGGTATCAGAGCAGAAGACTAAACATTGCCTAGATCTGTTTCTTGATGGCTAACCAAGAAAATACACAAGGTTTTAGTCTTGGTCCCGATCCTAATGCAAATATTAATGATCAAAATGAACCACCTATTGTTAATAACACTAATCCACCTCCTCCTCCTACTCCTGCTTCTCCACACGTGCATGTGCACTACTCAAATAATCCTGTTCCTAAATTCAGTGGGAACAGTGATGAATTTGGTACGTGGAAGGCTAGGATGGTTTTGCATGTCTCTGGTATTGAGAGGAACATGATGAAAATTTTAAATGAAGGTCCTTATGTACCAACATCACCTCTCAATCCCCTTCTTGATCCTTCTGGATCTAGAAGGGGAAGGGAAAAGAGGGAGGAACATTGGTCTGAAGAGGAGAGGAGATTGGTGAATCTAGACACCCTTCTCAAAAACATGATCCTCGGGGCCGTTCCAGAAACCCTAATTCCCACACTAGTTCTTTTTCCTAGTGCTAAAACCATGTGGGATGAACTTTTAAACCAGCATGAAGGAGGAGATGACACCATTGTCACCAGAAAGGTCTCCTTAAACAAGAGGTATGAGTCATTTTTTGCTCAGCCTAACGAGTCTCTCACTGGTACTTACACCAGATTTATGAGTATCATAAACCAGTTGAGAGGTCTTGGGGTTGAGAAGGACAAGGATATACTTCTGGAGAAATTCTGTGACATTCCACCCACCAAATGGTCTCACATGATCCTGGTCTTACGACAAGGTAAAACTCTGCACACACACACTCTCTCAACTCTATATGGAGCTTTCAGGTACACTGGAGAAAATCAAGCTCAGAGAGTGGTGGCAGAACAAGATGCTTTTAACCATGCCTCCAGTATTCCTAATGTGGTTAGTCATACTGAACCACATAGTACAACACTGATATCTTCTGAGAATGTATTTTCTATGAAGAAGATGGTGTCTGAACTCATGGATTCTGGAGAGACCAGTCAAATCTCTCCAGACTGTTGTGATGAAACTGATGATGATGACCTCATTGCAATGATTGCTAAAACGTTTAACCGTTTCAAAGCAAGAGCAAGTAGGCCATCTGGACAATTTGCATCCAGTTCTTCAACTGATAAGACCAATTTGACATGCTTTAAGTGTGGCAAAAAGGGTCATTTCATGAAAGATTGCAGGTCCAACCAGTTTGTATCCAAGCCTGGTCTATTCTCTTCAAATAATAAGCCTGATGATAGCTATAAACTGAAATATAAAAAGCTTAAGGCCCAGATTGCTCTCATGGCACAACAAATTGAAAATAATAATAAGTGCATGATTGCAACAACTGAAGAGAAGTGGGTTCCTTCTGATGAATCATCTGTTGATGAAGAAGAAGAAATAGATTGCTGTTACATGGCTCTGGCAGACGCTGAGCACCTGGTGAAGGAAGATGTCACATCTGGACGATGGGTAGACATTGTTATTAAGAAGGTTAGTGATTATGATTGTGCAACTGACCATGAACTAAAATTGGACATAGCTGAAGCTCTTAATTCTGATTTGATTTTTGTAGAAACTGTTAGATCTGATTGTGTAAATGGTCTAGAAACAGATTCTTCTGAAATAACTGCTTTAAAATCAAAGTTAAAAGAACTTCAAGACATTGAACTGGCATTTCAAGCCCAGGTTCTGGTAACTGAACAATTGATTCAAGAAAAACAAGATCTTGAGATCATTTTAGAGAAAGAAAAACTGGTGATTAAATCATGGCTAGAAACCAAAAAGCCATATGATGCTGGAGTAAAACAATTTCCTGCTCAAAAACGTGCATACTTAGATGGAAATACTCATGTAGCATCATTAATACTAGTAATCGATCGATTACCAGAGGAGTTCAGGCCCACCACTGTTTATGATGAGCCTGTAACTCCCAAGGCCAATTTTTACCCAGTTCAATTCCCAGAGGTTAAGACTGGAGCGCTCCAGATGACTGCTCCAGTTAAAGAGGTCTATCGGAATAAACCTTTGCCTCAGACCAATCCCCTACCTAAGCCTAGGACTGGAAAGGCTAAGGTGTCATCTGAAGAAAATATTTTGTCCAGGTTAGAGAGCCAGATTCAAATTCTGACTCGTCAATCTCAAAGTTTTAATGCAAGATTAAACTTTATTGAGGGTACTTCATCTGGCCCAAGACAAAATACAAAACCTTTTGCTAAGAAAGTTAAATCTATTTCTCCAGTTGAGAAAAAGAAAAAGGTTTCAAAACTATCAACCCCAGTGGTCTTTTCAACTAAGACCACTGTTGAAGAAAGTGAACTAAACCAGATTGCCCCAGGGACCTATAAGGGAGGGTCCAGTGAACCCATCAGTCGATGGGTTCCCAAATCTAACTGATAAGTATCTGGTGTATGTGCAGGGCGATCGAAAGAAATATATCTGGTATCTTGACAGTGCTGCTGGCAGGACGATGACTGGATGTAAGACCCTGCTGGAGGAGTTCACCATTTCTGATGGACTCTCCATTACTTTTGGAAATGATGGTTGTGGAAAGACTGAGGGATACGGTTTTCTGAACAATGGACAAGTCAAGTTCAGACGTGTTGCATTTGTGAATGGTTTGAAATATAACCTGATCAGTGTAAGCCAACTGTGTGATGATGGCTATCAAGTTCTATTCAATATTGCTCAGGGTATCGTATTCAACAAGGACTGGAAGGTAGTGTTGATTGCTCCCAGAAAAGGGAATGTGTACGTGATGGATATGGAAAGCTCTCCTTCAGAGCAGTGTTTCTATACTCAAGCTGATGAAGACACAAACTGGTTATGGCACAAAAGGTTATCCCATTTAAATTTCAAGAATATTAATAAGTTGTCAAGAAAACAACTTGCAGATGGGATACCTTCAGTTTCCTTCAAAAAGGAAAGGCCATGTCCAGGATGTGAGATGGGTAAGCAAAAACATACCAGTTTCAAGACCAGACAGAATTTCAGCATATCTGAACCCCTTCATATGCTTCATATGGACCTCTTTGGTCCAGTGAATGTTCAGACTCGTGCTGGTAAAAGATACACCCTGGTGATCGTAGATGAATTCTCCAGATATTGTTGGGTGATCTTTCTGAGGTCTAAAAGTGAAGCTGCTGCTGAAATCATCAGTCTTATCAAGCAAATTGAGCTCAAGTACAGTCGAAAAGTGTGTCAGTTAAGAAGTGACAATGGAACAGAATTCAGCATATCTGAACCCCTTCATATGCTTCATATGGACCTCTTTGGTCCAGTGAATGTTCAGACTCGTGCTGGTAAAAGATACACCCTGGTGATCGTAGATGAATTCTCCAGATATTGTTGGGTGATCTTTCTGAGGTCTAAAAGTGAAGCTGCTGCTGAAATCATCAGTCTTATCAAGCAAATTGAGCTCAAGTACAGTCGAAAAGTGTGTCAGTTAAGAAGTGACAATGGAACAGAATTCCAGAATGAAACTCTGGAGTCATTCTGTACTGACACTGGCATCTCCCAGAATTTCTCATCAGCCCGCTCTCCAGAACAAAATGGAGTGGTGGAAAGGAAGAATCGAACGCTGATAGAAGCTGCCAGGAGTATGCTTGTTGAATCTGGTCTGTCTACCAGTTTCTGGGCGGAAGCAATTGCAACTGCTTGCCACACCCAGAATCGATCAGTGTACATCAAAAGACACAAAAAGACAGCCTATGAAGTCTTAAGAAATAGAAAACCAAATATTGGTTATTTTCACGTTTTTGGATGTCCAGTTTACATCCTGAACGACTCCAGTCAGTTAGGCAAATTTGATGCCAAAGCTGATGAAGGGTATTTCTTAGGCTATTCAGCCATTCGCAAGGCCTTCAGAGTCTACAACAAGAGACTGGAGAAGGTCCATGAGTCAATTCATGTCACATTTGATGAATCAAATGCTGCAATCAACAAGAAGCCAGCCCTTGACACTCCCCCAGTAACTCCTATTGTCTTTTGTGAATCCGATCCTATAAACGACAATAATGAAGATTCAAAAGACACAGTTTCCAGTCATCCTGATCTGGAACCTGTTCAGAAAAAGAAACTCTCCAGTAGTACTCCATTCTATCCTTCTATTATTTTCAAACTACCCTCTGAAATTAATATTGGATCAGATGTTCGTACTACTCCCCCAGTATCAGTGTCAGTTGAGATTAGACCAGAAATGTCTTCTTATGAAGAATTCCAAACTGAACCAGTACTTCAGGAAATGCCTTCAAATGAAGAATTTCATGATGCAAATCGTGATTTAAATGACTCAGATGAAGATACTAAAGTAGTCTGGCAAGATCCTCCTCCAGAAGCAACTCCAGAGGAGACTCAACTGAATTCTTGCACTGATATTGTTGTCAGTAACAATCCTGGTCAGTACTCCAGATGGACAAAAGCTTATCCTATTGATCAGATCATAGGTGACTCCAGTAGAGGAGTTCAGACCAGAAGAGCCTCCAGTAATCAATGCTTATACGTTAGTTTTCTATCTTTGATGGAACCAAAGAAGATTGACGAGGCTATGGAAGATCCAAGCTGGGTGACTGCTATGCAAGAAGAGCTTCACCAGTTTGAAAGGAACAAGGTCTGGTATCTGGTTCCTTTCCCAGTTGGAAAGAAAGAACCAATTGGAACAAGATGGGTCTTTAGAAACAAAGTAGATGAAGATGGCCACGTAATCAGAAACAAGGCCAGACTGGTAGCACAAGGCTACTGCTAGTCAGATGTCGACTTTGATGAATCATTTGCTCCAGTGGCTAGACTTGAAGCGATCAGAATATTCTTAGCATTCGCTTCTAATCATCAGTTCAAGGTCTACCAGATGGATGTAAAGAGTGCTTTCTTGAATGGAAAGCTTGAAGAAGAAGTTTACGTCAGACAACCACCAGGTTTCGTTGATGAAAAGCATCCACATTGGGTATATCGTCTGGACAAAGCGCTATATGGCCTCAGACAAGCCCCACGTGCCTGGTATGACACTCTGACTAAACATTTGTTGAAAAATGGTTTCAAACGAGGTGCAATTGACAATACCTTATTTATTCTTCATGAAAAAGGTAATCTGTTAATGGTACAAATTTATGTTGATGATATTATTTTTGGGTCTACTGATGAAAACATGTGCAAGAAATTTTCGAAAATAATGTCAACTGAATATGAGATGAGTTTAATGGGTGAACTAACATATTTTCTTGGACTCCAGATTAAACAAAACAAAGATGGCATCTTTATTAATCAGGAAAAATATGTTAGAGATCTTTTAAAGAAATTTGATATGAACTCTTCACCATCTAAACCAACTCCAATTTCTGCACCACTGACACTGGACTCCGATCCAGATGGAAAACCAGTGAACACCACTGTCTATAGAGGCATGGTTGGTTCACTGATGTATTTAACTGCCAGTAGACCAGATATTATGTTTTCAACATGTTTATGTGCCAGATATCAGTCTAATCCAAAGGAATCTCATATGCTTGTTGTAAAGCGCATACTGAAGTACCTTAAAGGTGTCCCCAGTCTAGGTCTTTGGTATCCCAAAGGCTCAGGCATGGATCTAATGGGTTATTCAGATTCAGATCATGCAGGTTGTAAGATAGATAGGAAATCCACAACTGGTGGATGTCATTTCCTAGGTGGCAAACTGGTCAGCTGGACCAGTAAGAAGCAAACTTCAGTTTCATTGTCCACTGCTGAAGCTGAATACGTGTCTGCAGCCAGTTGTTGTGCTCAGATACTCTGGATGAAGAACCAGTTGCTTGATTATGGTATTAAATATTCAAAGACCCCAATCTTTTGTGATAATACCAGTGCCATTGCTATCTCAAACAATCCAGTCATGCACTCCAGAACGAAGCACATTGATCTCAGGTATCACTTCATTCGTGATCATATTATGAAAAACAACATTGAACTCCATTTTATTCCCGCTGACAAACAACTCGCTGACATTTTTACCAAACCTCTGGATGTCAAAACTTTTGAATATCTTGTTGGTGAGTTGGGAATGTTAAATCCTTAAATCTGG
The DNA here is from genome assembly GCA_034093135.1 of Erigeron breviscapus. Taxonomy (NCBI): domain Eukaryota; kingdom Viridiplantae; phylum Streptophyta; class Magnoliopsida; order Asterales; family Asteraceae; genus Erigeron; species Erigeron breviscapus. The sequence continues at coordinate 2,784,438 of CM067169.1, read as the reverse complement.
TGACTGCTCAGATATTGAACGCCTTTGTGTACTATCTTTGCATTATTAGATTTCTGGAACAACATTCCAGGGAAAGACTTGAAAGATATTTTTGTTCTTAAAAATGTTTTAAGTTCAAGGGGAATTTATTAATTTATTTTCTCACTGGATAAATTCTTCAGAAAATATTACTGGTGCTTTGTAAATGTGTCCCTCTCACTGGTAACTGGACAGATTGAAGTGCGTGTTTGAGGTGACTAATGTCTCCTTGTAAATGTGTCCCTCTCATTGGTAACTGGACAGATTGAAGTGCGTGTTTGAGGTGACTAATGTCTCCTTGTAAATGTGTCCCTCTCACTGGTAACTGGACAGATTGAAGTGCGTGTTTGAGGTGACTAATGTCTCCTTGTAAATGTGTCCCTCTCACTGGTAACTGGACAGATTGAAGTGCGTGTTTGAGGTGACTAATGTCTCCTTGTAAATGTGTCCCTCTCACTGGTAACTGGACAGATTGAAGTGCGTGTTTGAGGTGACTAATGTCTCCTTGTAAATGTGTCCCTCTCACTGGTAACTGGACAGATTGAAGTGCGTGTTTGAGGTGACTAATGTCTCCTTGTAAATGTGTCCCTCTCACTGGTAACTGGACAGATTGAAGTGCGTGTTTGAGGTGACTAATGTCTCCTTGTAAATGTGTCCCTCTCATTTGTCTGAATTAGTTGACGTGCAAGTTTGAGGTTATCAGTCTTTCAAAATGGTTTTCACTGGTACTTTACTGGAGTGTCCCTCCAGTGTACCATCAGTACATGTTCACTGGACTAATCCACCAGTGATACTGGAGTGTCCAGTCAACCTCCAGATGCACTGAAATATGTCATAATATTTTCTAAATACTTGGTCTTTGTGTGTGCCACGTAAGCAAATCTTTTTTGAAGATATTTTTATCCTACGTGGCATGTAAATTTTTTTCAACGTAATGATGGTCTTTTTACTTTGGGAAAACAAAAAGTACAACTTGTTACTGTTTGTGGGCTGTAAACCGTCATGCATTTATGTATGATGTGATGTAATTAATGCGGATCTCAGAACCCGATCAAAAACTTTATTTGATAATTTCAAATAAACCGTTTGAGTTCCACATTGTCTCTCCTATAAATACCCACTTTCAATTTCAATTGCATTTACTTCGAACATATTTACTCCCAAATCTCTCAAATTCCTTCATTTACTTCTTCATTCATTTTTCAATCATCATCATCTCTCTTATTTACTCCATTTACATTCAATTCCTTCATCAATTCTTCATCATAACCTATATATATATATTCAATTTCATCTTCATCTATTCTGTTATAAATGGCACCTAGACAATCAAAATCGCTCAAAAATCTCCTTGCCGCTGAATATGCTCCTTCGGAAAATGTTGGCAGGGCACCTCATATCAATCTTGAGGCAAGTGCTATAAGAATCAATATGAATAACTGGATGGCAAGACTCTCTCTTTCCAGTGTTCATGATGCCCAATCGATTATTGGGAGATTAAACTCATTCTTTCTCTCTTGCCCATTATATGGTGCGTTAACACTTAATCCAGGAAGGATATACCACGAGTACCTATGTGAATTCTGGTACACTGCTCAATATGACGATGAAACTTCATCGATCAATTATACTCTAAAGGGAGGTACCAGATCCCTTGGTTTCACTGCAAGTCTACTCAGGTCTGTTCTACAGTTAAATTATTTTGAACAGAATGAGTTGCCTATTGAGCTTCCCACTGGTATAAATACAAGGGAAGTATGCAGACTCATGGGGCACACGGATATCTTGGATGAGCATGGCCAGCTATCCAGAAAAGGGACTATCTACAAGAGCAAGCTGTCAGACTCATGGAGATATTTCTTCACCCATATTGTTGAGTGTCTGGGAGGCAGTTCTGGAGGGTTAGACCAGATAAATCAAACCCACCTCCAGATTGCCTACTGCTTATGGTTTGGGCTTAGAGTGGATTTTGCCCAAATTATTTTTGATGACCTGGTTGAGCGCCTAAGAGTGAAAGGAAGAAAACCATTTGTTCCTTATATTCGTTTCCTTTCTCTTCTGTTTAAGAATGCTCTTGGCGACCAGTATGATATGGATACTACTCACTTTTCTGTGAGTGAGTATATGAGGGACCTGGTCAACCTCAGGTCTCCACTGGATGAGGTAGATATTCCTCAGTCCATGCTTTCCTTCCAAAGGGAAGAAGTTGAAATGGGTCCAGATAGAGGTCAAGCTGTTGAAGGACCATCTGGTGATGATGTACAGATCATTGAGGTTGTACAGCCCATTAGACAAGTTGCTCCAGAAGGTCAAGGTACAGAAGTTGTTGAACCTTCCAGACGACCTAGAACTAATAGGCGTCTGATGAAAGCTGGACTCCAGGTGAATCCAGAAAGACATCCTGGTGATGTTATGAATCTAGATGGATCACCAATTTTTGAACAGAATGAGTTGCCTATTGAGCTTCCCACTGGTATAAATACAAGGGAAGTATGCAGACTCATGGGGCACACGGATATCTTGGATGAGCATGGCCAGCTATCCAGAAAAGGGACTATCTACATAGAGCAAGCTGTCAGACTCATGGAGATATTTCTTCACCCATATTGTTGAGTGTCTGGGAGGCAGTTCTGGAGGGTTAGACCAGATAAATCAAACCCACCTCCAGATTGCCTACTGCTTATGGTTTGGGCTTAGAGTGGATTTTGCCCAAATTATTTTTGATGACCTGGTTGAGCGCCTAAGAGTGAAAGGAAGAAAACCATTTGTTCCTTATATTCGTTTCCTTTCTCTTCTGTTTAAGAATGCTCTTGGCGACCAGTATGATATGGATACTACTCACTTTTCTGTGAGTGAGTATATGAGGGACCTGGTCAACCTCAGGTCTCCACTGGATGAGGTAGATATTCCTCAGTCCATGCTTTCCTTCCAAAGGGAAGAAGTTGAAATGGGTCCAGATAGAGGTCAAGCTGTTGAAGGACCATCTGGTGATGATGTACAGATCATTGAGGTTGTACAGCCCATTAGACAAGTTGCTCCAGAAGGTCAAGGTACAGAAGTTGTTGAACCTTCCAGACGACCTAGAACTAATAGGCGTCTGATGAAAGCTGGACTCCAGGTGAATCCAGAAAGACATCCTGGTGATGTTATGAATCTAGATGGATCACCAATTTTTGAACAAGAGGTTGTTGAGCAGGTTGTTGAGGAAGTTGAGCAAGAGGCTCCACTAGACTTGAATGTAGAGGCTGGTGAACAGGTTAATATAGAAACTGGTGAACAGCCTGGTGAACAGACAGTTGGGATGACTCCAGAATGGGATGATGTTGATTCCCCAATGTCTGAAGGTTTTGATGTTAACATGAATTTTCTGGGTGAAGATGTACAAGAAGAAGAAAATCTACCAGAAATGCCAACACCTCCACCAGAAATGCCACCACCACAATCAAACATACCACCACCACCACCACCTTCAATTCCAGAACACACTCAATACTTCACTCCAGCAACCACTCAACCTTCAGAATCTCAACCTCCACCTCGTGCGCCGGAGTCACCAGTTGCAACATCTGAAGCTGCAACTGAAGAGGACTGGGCACAAGTTCCTCTAATGACCAGATTACCTTCAACTCTTGAACCTCCCAGTGGTCTCTCTACTTCATCTTCTGCCGAGGTCCAAGGCCTTTTAAGTAAGGTGGCGGACCTGGAGAGATCACTCCAGACTTCATCTCAGGTTATTTCAGACTTCAAATCTTTATTATCAAATAACCTTGCTTCTGAGATGAATGTCTTTGCTGGGAATGAGAAGCTGGTTTATGAGAACCTTGATGAACTGGTACTGGCCACAAATAACAACACTGAAAAGATCAAAATGGCAGTCCAGGGATTAGAGACTAGGCTGGTTAGTTCTGTTCAGACTGCAGTCACTGGTGAACTGGCAGGTCTGAAAGAAGATGTTCAGAACTTGGTTTTCAGGGTCAGTTCTCTGGAGAGTAGACCCACACTAGACCAGGGTGCAGTTGTTAGTACTATAAGTGATGAATGTACAAGGAAGTTCAGAAACAATATGTTGAAAGAATTATGTGAAGAAGTTTCTGGGACTGTTCTTCGTAGCATTCATGATGGGGTGTTACCCCAAGTAGAAAAGTTACTGGATGAGAAGTTGCCAAAACACTTGCCTAAAGCAGTTGCAAATGTTCAGAAGGAAGTGCAGGCACTTAAGAAAGTTGTGTCTGAAACAACTCCAGTAGAAGGTATAACTTTTGGTCCACTGGACAGACTTATGCTTGAACAGTTATGGAATGATCTCAAGTCAAGAACTGGAGATCGTTCCAAGGGGGAAAAGTCGTCTGGTGACCAAACTCTGAAGCACATGTCACAAAGAGCATATGGCACTGAAGCCGGGCTAACTGAAAGACAAAGAGCATATGGCACTGAAGCCGGGCTAACTGAAGAAGCTACTGGTACTGAAGCCAGTGAGCCCCAGTTTGAGACCTTCCCAGATATTCCAACTACACTGAAGGCTGTTAAAGGAAAAGAAAAAGTGGTATCTGGTGAAGAGGAAGAGCAAACTGAAGATGCTGATGATGAAACTTCCAAGAAGTTAGAACAAGAATGCATCATGATAGAGATTTTCAAAAGAAATCAAAAAGATGAACTGCTGGCCCATCAAAGGGAGATGGCAACAATGGGTACTCTGGATTCTTACAATGCTGGCAGGTTAGGCATTAATATTGAAGTATATAAAAGATGAAAGATGACCCCAGAGTTCATCAATGCCTAAATGCATTAGATGATGTTCATGTACGCTCATTCTACGCTGAAGAAGAACAAGTCTATGATTCTATTATTTATGGCGTGAGTGTACCAGAACTCATCAGACAAAGGAAGGATGAACTGGTAAGTCTCCAGAAAAAGATAAGAAAGAATGCTGGTGCTCTGGAGATAGAGTACAGGAAGAGACTTACTGGTTTACCAAAGTTGACTGCCAGACAAATCAAAGCAATCAAAGATGCTGATGTAAGCAATTTCATTCCCTGGACACTTCTCGAAAAATCAATCGTCAAGAACTCCAATCTGCTGTAGAGCAAAGGAGAGTGTCCAAGGAAACTGAATCATTGATCCAGCAAGCCAAGCTGAAAGAAAAATACAATGAGATGTTGAATTTCAGGGCTGATGCCAGAAGGATCACTGGTGCTGAAATCAAATTGGCTGAAAATAATGAAGGCATGTCTAAGTTTGAAGTAAAGTTGACCAGGGAGGGTAACTTTACTGACGAAAGGAAAAGTACTTCAGTCCAAGCTTTTGGATGGAGTGAACTGAAGGAAATCGCTTTAACATTCAGGGGGAAGACAGATGTGTCGACTGATGTTAAAGCATTTCTGAAAAAGATTGAAAAGGTATGGAGAAGAAAGCAACAGATGGAAGTTGCAATGGGCATAAGAACGCCAGAATCAATACCATCTTCTCCATCACCAAAGAGAAAGGCTACTGAAGATGCTCCAGGACAGACATAAAAAAGAAGGGCCTGACTCTTATCATTTACTTATTGTAAATTATTGTCTTATGAAAATTGTATACTATTTATCAATTGATGTATGTAATAATAGTTGCAATTTTTTATTCTTATAAGTAAATGATCAGATTTAGTCTAAGTTAGAACTTAAAAGATAAAACTGAAAACACTCATGATCTATAAAGTGTTTTCCAGTAACTTAGATTTTTTAGACAAATCGAAACTTGTGTTTTTCAAGCATACAAAATGTATAGATTCAAGCTTGAAAACACTTGCATTATTTCTAAACAAATAGGGGGAATTTGTTAGGTCCAGATTTAGTCCAGATTTACTGGACTCGCTCCAGACTCGACTACTGGAGCCTTACTGAAGATCTGTCCAGAAACGTGTTCTACTGGACCTACTCCAGACTTGGAATCTGGAGTCCCTCTGAAGATTTGTCCAGAAATAATGGAAGACCAGTGAGCAAATACTTGTATAGGAAATCTGGAGTCCCTCTGAAGATTTGTCCAGAAATAATGGAAGACCAGTGAGCAAATACTTGTATAGGAAATCTGGAGTATTCTCCAGATGAGCTCACTGGACTTCACCCCAGTCCAGATCAACTCTACTGAAGACATTCTGACTGAAGTCAAAGACTGAAGTCTGAAGAAAGAAGACTGACAAATGGCGGAGTCCACTGGAAAGTCTTACCAGATCTATACACTGGAGGATTGTCAGTGTTCTAGACCCTACAAGTCTGAACACTGATATCGAGGATTGACTTTTCCCTTTACACACTTTCCAAAGAACAATCCACTTGTTCTTTACCAAAGTTTGTGTGTGTAAAGGTGGTTGGATAAAAGGATACAAAGTCATTTGATGTATGTAATAATAGTTGCAATTTTTTATTCTTATAAGTAAATGATCAGATTTAGTCTAAGTTAGAACTTAAAAGATAAAACTGAAAACACTCATGATCTATAAAGTGTTTTCCAGTAACTTAGATTTTTTAGACAAATCGAAACTTGTGTTTTTCAAGCATACAAAATGTATAGATTCAAGCTTGAAAACACTTGCATTATTTCTAAACAAATAGGGGGAATTTGTTAGGTCCAGATTTAGTCCAGATTTACTGGACTCGCTCCAGACTCGACTACTGGAGCCTTACTGAAGATCTGTCCAGAAACGTGTTCTACTGGACCTACTCCAGACTTGGAATCTGGAGTCCCTCTGAAGATTTGTCCAGAAATAATGGAAGACCAGTGAGCAAATACTTGTATAGGAAATCTGGAGTATTCTCCAGATGAGCTCACTGGACTTCACCCCAGTCCAGATCAACTCTACTGAAGACATTCTGACTGAAGTCAAAGACTGAAGTCTGAAGAAAGAAGACTGACAAATGGCGGAGTCCACTGGAAAGTCTTACCAGATCTATACACTGGAGGATTGTCAGTGTTCTAGACCCTACAAGTCTGAACACTGATATCGAGGATTGACTTTTCCCTTTACACACTTTCCAAAGAACAATCCACTTGTTCTTTACCAAAGTTTGTGTGTGTAAAGGTGGTTGGATAAAAGGATACAAAGTCATTTGATGTGACTTTATCTTTATTCCTTATCCAATACATTTAATGTTCTTGTCGGATCATTAAATGTATGCAACCATATTTGTACGGCACAAAATTCACTGGTGAATTTTGTTGCCTATAAATACAAAGTCATTTCCTTGACATAAATACTTTTTAAGCATACACTTTGCATGAAAGTGAATTTGTCCAAATACTCTCGATCTTAAACTGGGATACTTCACAACTTTAAGTATCTCGATCCAAAAGAGTTATTTGACAAATATAGATCATTTGTAATTCATAGGTTGTTAGGATACATACTTATTTGTATTATCTTGATTTCGCACAACCTTGTATTTTATTTAACATCATAAATAAAATACACAATTGAAAAATACATAATGGTCCACTTTACTTGTTTATATATTCTTGCATTTATTTACAAGTAATACTAGTCCATTCTAGTGCTTATTAGACTTGTTGTATTATACACTTTCCTGGTTAACCATCGAACTTAAAGGGACTCACAAAGGTTAACAAAGAATTGCGTACTAATCAGAAGGTAATAGAGATTACATCCATTAATGCCAAATACAAGTTTAATACAAGTACAATCGTTCAGATGTGGACCCCAAAATACGGACACAATTCATCCTCATTTGGAACTGGGCCCACTGAATACGTGTTCAATATCTGGACAGTCTAATACAATTAAAGCTAAAAACATGAGAGTCCTCAAATGTCTGATGTTAATTGTACGTCCAAGTCAAAAGAATGGCCCTATTATGCCAAGTATGATCCAAGACTTACTGTTGGTTACCTGAAAAGCATGAAATTTGAGAGGATCAACTATCGAAATAGTTGGTGAGTTTACAGTGTGTTTGACCAAAGTTTAGTCGTCATTAAGAGTACACAATGACATGTAGTTATTTAAGACAAGACAGCTGGGAGCAAAGTCCGACAATATTATGACAAGACAGCCGAGATCACATATCCGACAATATATAATGACAGTCCAGACCGAAGTCCGACAATAAGACCAATACGCCTCGCACAGGATTTCCCGTCTACAGTGGGGTGCGGACCAATATACCTCGCACAGGTCTCCCGTCTACATTGGGGTGCGGACCAGAACTATGACAGTCAGGAACAAAATCTGACAAGACAACCATTAGGATCTCATAATGGTGATAACTACATAGGGGCAACATTTTAGTTTGTCAAACACAAAGAACAGTTTAGTCAGCCGACAACATGGCAAGTCAAGACATATAGATCAAAATTTCATAAGACATGTATACACATTTTCAGACAGCCGTCAACATGGCAAACATAAGGCAAATGATTTAAGTAGCCAAATCTCATGGCATAGACAAAGACAAAAATCATTTATAAAGTAGTCGTGTATACAGTAGTACATGCTTTTCAGGCCCAAAGTAAAAGGAAAAAGGGCGTCATAAACTCACCTTAGCGATCAAAGAGCTAAAAGGGCGAGCAAACTTGAGAATGAGCAAATCTAGTCTCCACGTCTATCCAAAACCTAGGATATGAGTACCAATGGTGAGGATCAAATCTCACGATGTCAAGTATCCTACGTACAACTACTTAGCTATCAACCCTAGAATGCCACGACCATGAATGTGGTTTAAACGTTCATTTTATTTGACTTTAGTTTCAAATGTCATTGACATTGTCATTATAAGGTAGTCTAAAGTACCAACCCATATAAACCAAGTCCAAGTGTTCATGTCATCGAAAACTGAAACTGTCGAACAGCCCAGATCTCGCGGCGCGAGACTGAAGGGTCGCGACACGAGTTAGTGCTCTCGCGGCGCGAGACTGAAGGGTCGCGACTCATTATAAGGTAGTCTAAAGTACCAACCCATATAAACCAAGTCCAAGTGTTCATGTCATCGAAAACTGAAACTGTCGAACAGCCCAGATCTCGCGGCGCGAGATTGACCTGATCGTGTGAAAACTCATTTTTCGACCATTTTCCGCAAAGCAAATCTTTTTCTAATCAGCCCTTTTCATTTCAACAAGTACCAACATGTTCAATAACCTGGAAACAATCCATTTCACTAGCCATTTACAATTCCAACACTTTTTGATTTCAAAGACCCATTTCTAATTAAAATCAATCTAATCACATATGAAATAACTCTTTTCCTTTTCAAAGCTATCTAATTCAATCAAGGTAAATGAAACTAACCCATAAGATTAAATTTAGACAAATCAAAAGTTTAAAGAAAAAAAGTTGACTTACCAAATTTTTGGTGTTCTTGAGAAATAAGGATGAAGATGATGATGATTACAAGAAAATTATTGTTATTAGAATAATTAAATGTATTTTTCTTGATTTCCCCTTTGTAGAACCGATTGAAGAGGAGGAGAAAAAGAAGAAATTGAAAGTGTTTGTGTGTGTGTGTTCTCCCTGGGTGTCGACCAAAAAGAAGAAAGGGGCTGTTTTGTGGTTTAAACGTTCATTTTATTTGACTTTAGTTTCAAATGTCATTGACATTGTCATTATAAGGTAGTCTAAAGTACCAACCCATATAAACCAAGTCCAAGTGTTCATGTCATCGAAAACTGAAACTGTCGAACAGCCCAGATCTCGCGGCGCGAGACTGACCTGATCGTGTGAAAACTCATTTTTCGACCATTTTCCGCAAAGCAAATCTTTTTCTAATCACCCTTTTCATTTCAAAGCTATCTAATTCAATCAAGGTAAATGAAACTAACCCATAAGATTAAATTTAGACAAATCAAAAGTTTAAAGAAAAAAAGTTGACTTACCAAATTTTTGGTGTTCTTGAGAAATAAGGATGAAGATGATGATGATTACAAGAAAATTATTGTTATTAGAATAATTAAATGTATTTTTCTTGATTTCCCCTTTGTAGAACCGATTGAAGAGGAGGAGAAAAAGAAGAAATTGAAAGTGTTTGTGTGTGTGTGTTCTCCCTGGGTGTCGACCAAAAAGAAGAAAGGGGGGGGGGGGGGGGGGGGGGGGGGGGGGGGGAAAAAGGTTTTAAAAGAAAGAAAAGAAAAGATTTTAGATGCAGAAAAATAAAGTACAGAAAGAAAGATAATCTTGCAAACGCTTTTTCAGATCAGTTTCAGTGTATCGAAACACTGCTCTGATACCAACTGAAAGTCCCAAGTTTGCAACGATTAAGTAATTAACAACTAATGTAAATTACACAAGAACATAAGACAATAAAGTAAGAAGGTTTAATCATAAGTAACATTGATTAAACAGTGAATACATGGTCGGTTTTACAAAGAAATAAAAGAGAAAATATTGTTAAGTTTTTGACACACAAAAAACTTAACAATTATACAAAGAGAGAAAAAAAAACACTAAGTGTATTATGGCACACACCAACATCTTTGCGGCTAGGTCAAGTGATGCTTTATATAGGGGAGAAAAGACATCACATGACAACCCAATAGATGTTGACACATGA